>CM066034.1:540211788-540496510 GCA_033557465.1 Ichthyophis bannanicus | reverse complement strand
AATAATATTATGGGAGAGCAACGGAATAGTTTACAAACGTTAATATAGGTAATCCTCTGTCCATTGTTAAAATGTTAATACGTTTGGGGTGGTATGGTTAGGGTTAAACTTACAAACAAAAAAAAAAAATAACTCTTAAACGTACAATACGGTGGTTAGCGATTAAATTGAACACTAAGAGTAAGTATTTAGAAAGGAGTTGGTAGTGATAAAAAACCATCGTGGTTCAGCCCATGGGCTTGAGGAATAATCATTCCCTATCAGATTTGCGAATTTTTTTTTTGTGATAAAGAAAGGTGATACTCACCAAATGGAGGGGAGGGGTGGGGATAATTGACAAGACAGTATTAAGGCTTTGAACAAAAAATAATATTTTTTTTTTTAATGGATACGTTAACTCCTCGGGGTCTTTTTCTGAATTTAGCAAACCAAAGACTTTTGTGTGTTCTGTATAGGATACTTGTTCATACTTTTAGCATTCTGTTCTTGGGCTGGGTTTTCTTCTCCCTCTCTTCCTTTTCCCTCCCTTCACCTTATACACCTTCTCCCCGGGCCTCCATCACCCCCTCCATTCGAAACACACCCCCCCTATCCTTCCCACCCTCCTCCCCTTTCACCCCAATCCCCCCCCTCAACCATGTCCTCTCCCCCCCCCCGCACCACTTTCCCTTCTCCCTCCTGTCACTCTTCCCCTTTCCCCCCCTCTCACCCCCTTTTGTGTTCCATAGTAGGACCATTGTTCATACTTTTTTAGCATTCTTGTCTTCTTGTGCTGTGTTTTTTTCTTTCCCTTACCCTTCCCTTCCCTTCGCTCAGTCACATTTCCTTTGCCTGGCCCTCCCCCCTCCTTCCCCTTCACACCCTCCCCTTTCTCCCCCACTCCTCTCCCTCCCACCCCTTCTCCCTCTCCTTTCCTCCTTACCCCACCTTCCTCCCCCATCTCTCCCATCTGTCCCCCACCCCCCCCTCCCTTGTTGTTACTCCCTCCCACCAACACCCCCCACAATTTCCTCTTTCCCTCCCCCTCTCCCTTTTCCCCTTTCCACTCTCCCCTCCCTCCCCCCTTCCCCCCTCTTTCTCTTTTCCATTCCTTCTCTCCCATCCCCTCCCCCTTCCACAAACTTCCCCCCATCCTTCCTCACCCCCTTTCCTTTTTTTCCCCGTCCCCCCTCCCTTCCCCTTCCCCTCCCCTCTTTTCCTTTCCACCCTCCTCCCCTTGTCCTACCGCACCCTCCTCCCTCCCCTTCTTCCCCCCCCTCCCCCCCCTTTTTGGTTTCCCAGCTTAGTTTATCAGATTCATTATATATTATTTATTTTGGTTGCTCGCAGCTTTAGTCAATGGTTTAAACCCCTTTTTTAGAGTGGAGCACTTTTTGGTTTCTGTTTGACGGGGTCTGGATCTCATCGGCAGGATTTTAGTTTTTAAATGATGGTTCAAGATCTTCGCCCCCCCTTTGGTGGATCATATGACTTGTGTTAAGTTTTTCTTCAGGGTTTTGTTTTATAATATGGTATATTTTGTTGTTTAATTATCCATACTTTTGTTTTTTTATACTTCCGGTCTTTCCTCCTATTTAATGCGCATGCACCGGCGTTCTTCATCTCTTTGAGAAATGTGAAACGGCTTCTGTATGTGGTTTGTTTGATCAAGATTCTTAAGGTTCTTTTTACATTTACACTGTCGCAGGCTTAGTATTTATGTTCTCGATATCACTGTGTGCGCTTATTAACATAATTGGAATGTTACATTGTAATTTTTATTTAAGTAACTTTGAAACGGCTTTTTGTGGGTGTGCTGTTTGTTTGGCCTTCAATAGGTTTCTCACATATATAATGTAGTAGGCTTGTACTCGAGATTACTAACCGGTTTTATTGTTCTATTCCCCCTTTTTTTAACTTGGCTTTTTCAGGCGTTTTCCTGGTATTTGAAAGTTTTTTTTAAGGCAATGCATTACGATTTGTGTTCCCCTCAGGTTGGGTGACATTTGATTCTTATAGCCTTCTTTCTATATCCCTTTTCTTAACAGTCCCTCGCTTTTTAATGTGTTCTGTTTTTAGAATAAGGTTTTTTCTGAATTTCATTATCTACTTTAGTCTTTTAGTTGGGTTTTTCTTGAATGCATTTTTAAATGGACATGTGCAGCTGATTCAGTCTTCCTGTAGGAGTTTACAATGCTCCTTTGGTCTTGGCAGATTGGAGTTTTCGCTTTTGTTTTAGTGGTCTATATCAGATTTTTTCTGCACTTTATGTTTGGTCCCATAATAACCCATTATGCATTTCCTTTCTAAGGTTCTATGAACATTGTTTCAGAATCCTGTAGTGGATCACGTGGTACGAGGTATCCATCGGATTTTGTGAAAGGCAAGAGAGATTGTAATGTCGGGATGTGTT
Organism: Ichthyophis bannanicus; assembly: GCA_033557465.1. NCBI lineage: Eukaryota > Metazoa > Chordata > Amphibia > Gymnophiona > Ichthyophiidae > Ichthyophis > Ichthyophis bannanicus. The sequence continues at coordinate 540,494,118 of CM066034.1, read as the reverse complement.
CATTTGGAATTCTTTTTTGAGCACTGTCTGGTGTCCCCATTTCTTAATAGTAAGGGTTTTCCCTATATAGACTTCTAGAGAGACAATATGTTCCTCCAATATTGGAGTTAGTTTGGGTTTACAATGGTTGGATACAGTTCTTCTTTTCCCCTCCCTCCCCTCCCCCTCTTTTCTCCCCCCCCCCCTCTCCTCCTCCCCTCCTCCCCCTCCCCCCTCCTCCCCCCCCCCTTTTCCTTTCCCTTCCCCTTCCCCCTTCCTCCCCTTTCCTTTTCCTTTCCTCTTCCCCACCCTCCCCCCCCTTTCCCCCCTTTCCCCCTCCCTCCTTCCCTTCCATTCCGGTTCTCTCCCTTTCCTTCCCTCTCCCCCCTTTGTTTTTCCTTTCCCCTTCCCTGCCACCCTCTCCTTTTCCCTCCCTTCCCCCTTCTTCACCCTTCCCCTTTTTCCCTTTCCTCTCTTCCTCCCCCCTCCCTTTCTTTCCTTCCCCTTCCTCCCCCCCCCCGTGTTTGTGTTGCGCCTTTTTTTGTTTTTTGGTTGTATTACCTACACATTTTTTATCTTTTTTATCTGATTTATTATTCTACCAATGACTTATGTGTATGACTATGTATTTTGAATGGGGGTACATTTTTTTACAATTAGAAATATATTTATATTTTTATGGGGGTAGTATCCAACACCTTCTATTCCCCAGTATATAGTAGTATATTCTTATCTCTTATATACTTTATTTATTGTTTATTTATATTTTATATTTTTTAACTGCTCTTATTCTTCTAAGGTAGAGTGCAATATCCGTATATGACTTTATTCTTTTATTGTCTATTTTGGCGTAATTTTTCCGCTATTTTTAATCTTCAGAAGTTTTTCTGTTAGTGGCGACCTCCATTGTCTCTTTTGAGCTTGGTGTAGTCTATGCACATCACACCCACAGGTAATGTTCAATTTTAACATATAGTTTTTTTTAGTATTAAACATAATTGTTATTCAATTAGACCTACTCCTCTAGTCTCCTCATCCCTTCTCATCTTTGATTGTACATAGTTGTTTTTTACTTTTTCACATTTTTGGTATATTCATGTACAATTATAAATGTTTGATTTTATTTTTTGTATTCCTCTCAGTATTTTTAGTTATTTATTTATTTGATAATTTTTTATTTATATACTTAAGGTATATGTATGTATACATATTCATATGTTAACTGATTTATAGTATAATTTATTTAATATGTGAGGATTCAATTTTAAATGTTTGTATATGGCATTTTTTTATATTTTCTGTTGTATATGTTTGTATTATTACAAATTGCCTGATATTTTTTAATTTTGTAATTTTTTTAATTTTTTATTGGATTCCATTTAGCTTTTTAATTATTTATTTATTTTATTCTATTTATGTATTTTTACATATGTATGTATACATATTTATATGTCATCAGATCTATAGAACAGTTCATTGTATAGACTTATATATCATTAGATCCATAGTATAGTTTATTGAATAGATTAGGATTTGTTTTCAGTGACTGTATATGGTTTTCTATGAGTTTAATTGATTATTATTGATGAGTTTTTCTTAGCAAGTCATTTGATGTAGTCCATTTCGCCTTTATTTTATGAATATTGTATATTCGTGCTATAATTTTCTATTTTTCATATATTTTTTAACCCTTCTTTTTTGGTATATTTATTGTTTGTTCATACTAATATGGTTTTACAATTTATTTTTTAGTGTGTCCTGATAGCCCCTGAGGAAGTTTGTATACGAAACACGGCCTGTGTTGGGCTTAGGCCATTTATTTGGTTATAATAAATTTATTGGGTGTTGAATCTGCCGCTTCCTGTTTTTGTTTATCTCCCTGCAGGCGGCCATTTGTGGAGCTTGGGTTTCTAGAGCTTGTCTGCGTTGGGCTCAGCAAGTACAGGAGGGCCAGCCGTCTCCTTTGGCGGGGGAAGCGGCACGGCTAGAGTCAGGGGCAGCCTACCTGTCGGATATCCATTATGATCTTATGCGGGGGCTGTCCAAGAGTATGGCGTCGGCGGTGGCTGCGAGACGATATCTATGGTTGCGTAACTGGGCGGCCGATAGTTCGTCGAAGTCTTGGTTGAGTAAGTTGCCCTTTAAGGGGCGTCTGCTCTTCGGCGAGGATTTGGACAAACTGGTCAAGGACCTCGGGGAGTCCAAAGGCGCAAGGTTGCCGGAGGATAAGGTTGCTCGGGGGGCGCTGGGGGCCCGCGGTCAGTTTCGAGACTTTCGCCGCTTTTGGTCCCAACGGGGTCCTTCAGGGCAAAGGGGGCGTTTTCCCTACAGAAACCAGGGTTTCCGGGGAGCGGGCTAAGGTTTCGGTTTTAATTCCTCCTCCTCCTCCCTTAGCCTTAAAAAGTCACAATGAAATGAGGGGGGCCCAGTCGCCCACCATTCCCATGGGAGGGCGTTTGCAGGAGTTTTTTCCCGCCTGGGCCCGCATTACATCGGATCAGTGGGTGTTAGAGGTTGTTCGGGAAGGCTACGCTCTGGAGTTCTTACGGCCGGTGCAGGAATCCTTCGTACTGTCTCCCGGCAGGGCAGTGGCAAAGTGGGCGGCACTGCGGGAGACGGTGCAAAGGTTGCTGGACCTCATGGCGATAGCGCCCGGGCCCATAGAACAGTCCGGGTGCGGTCGATACTCCATTTACTTTATTGTCCCAAAGAAGGACGGGGGAGTTCGGCCGCTCCTGGACCTCAAAGGCGTCAATCACTGCCTCCGGGTATCACATTTTCACATGGAAACCCTGCGCTCCGTCATAGTGGCGGTGCGGAAGGGAGAGTATCTCACCTCTCTGGATTTGTCGGAAGCTTACCTTCATATTCCCATACGGGCGGAACATCACAGGTTCCTCAGGTTTGCAGTCCCCTTCGGGCATTTTCAGTTCCAAGCGTTGCCCTTCGGTCTGGCAACCGCCCTAAGGGTCTTTACCAAGGTCATGGTAGTGGTGGCGGCAGCTCTGAGAAAAGGAAGGTATTCTCGTGCATCCTTATCTGGACGATTGGTTGATCCGGGCGAAGTCGCAGGACGAGAGCGTGTGGGCCACGGCCCGGGTTGTAAGCTTTTTGGAGAGTCTAGGTTGGATAGTCAATATGTCCAAAAGTCACTTACAGCCTTCCCAGAATCTGGAATACCTAGGGGCGCGGTTCGATACACGGCTCGGGAAGGTGTTTCTTACCGAAAAGAGGGCACTAGACTTGCAGACTCGGGTGCAAAGGTTCCTCAAGCTCAAGGCTCCCTCAGTGTGGCATTACCTGCAGTTGTTGGGCACCATGGCGGCAACGATAGAGACGGTGCCGTGGGCAAGAGCTCATATGAGACCCTTACAGAGAGCTTTGCTACGCCGGTGGTCGCATCAGCGAGACTCTCTCTCCCGAAAACTGGTCTGCCCGGAGGAGGTCCGTCAAGCCTTGCTCTGGTGGTTGCTTCCCGAATCACTGGAGGGAGGGAAGCCCCTAGAAGCTCCGGCGTGGGTGCCCATGATGACAGATGCCAGTCTACTGGGCTGGGGAGCCCACTGTCAGGGCAACTTCGCGCAAGGGCGCTGGGACGCTCAAGAAAGCACCTGGGCGATCAACCGGTTGGAGCTATGAGCGGTGTCACTGGCTTTGCAGGAGTTTCGACAGTTTCTCGGCGGGAAAGCGGTTCGAGTGTTGTCGGACAACGCGACGGCGGTGGCCTACGTCAACAAGCAAGGCGGCACCAGCAGCGTGTCTTTAGAGACCAAGGCCGAGGCTCTTTGTGCCTGGGCAGAGGCCAACCTTCTGGACCTGTCGGCAGCCCATGTAGCGGGGGTAGACAATGTGGAGGCCGATTTCCTCAGCCAGGTGAAAGTGGATCCCGGAGAATGGGTCCTGCATCCCGAGGTGTTCGAGATGGTGGTCCGCAGGTGGGGCAGGCCAGTGATGGATCTCATGGCCACCTTCGAGTTGGCGAAGTGCAGTCGTTTCTTCAGCAGGCGCAGGGAAAGAATGTCCGAAGGCTTGGATGCTCTCTTGCAAGTCTGGCCGGCGGAACAGCTTCTGTATGTGTTCCCGCCGTGGGTGCTGATCGACCGGGTCCTGCAAAGAGTAGAGGGATTCTGGGGTCATGTAATCTTGATTGCGCCAGCCTGGCCATGGCACCCCTGGTACGGGGACCTGGTGAGGTTGTTGGTGGCAAAGCCCTGGCGTCTCCCCGACAGAGCGGATCTGCTATTTCAGGGGCTGCTAGTCATGCCTCACAAGGGTCGATTCTCTCTTACGGCCTGGCTCTTGAGAGGGCGCGGCTGACCTCCCGAGGGTATTCTTCAGCGGTTATTTCTACCTTACTGAAGTCCAGAAGGTGTTCGACTTCGCTATCGTATGTTCGCATCTGGAGGATCTTTGAGGCCTGGTGTAGTGATCGGCAGTACCAAGCGCTGCGGGCTTCTCTTCCGCAGATTCTGGAATTTTTACAGAATGGTTTCGAGAAAGGATTGGCGGCGGCTTCGTTATGAGTCCAAGTGGCTGCTTTATCTTGTTTCAGAGGCAGACTGGCGGGTCAGTCGCTGGGTGTCCAGCGTGATGTTAAACGATTTTTGAGAGCGGTGTCTCTGGTGAGGTCTCCGGCTCGGCCAGTCTTTCCCAAATGGAGTCTTCCCTTCTTTTTGGAGGCGTTAGAGGGAGAGCCTTTTGAGCCACTGGCTCGGGCGTTGCTCAAGGATCTTACTCTGAAGGTGGTGTTTCTGGTGGCAGTCTGTTCGGCTAGATGAGTTTCCGAATTGCAAGCGCTTTCCTGCAGAGAGACCTATTTTCCTTCTTTGCGTCCAAGGTCGTGTTGCGACCGGTTCTGGCTTTTCTGCCGAAGGTGGTTTCGGCGTTTCATGTCAACCAAGAAATTTCCTTGCCGGTGTTGCCCAGCGATAGGAGTACTTCTTTGGCGGACAAGCTGCATCTTTTGGATGTCCAGCGGGCTTTAAAGAAATATCTCAGACGGGCGGAAAAAGGGCGACGCGGCCTCAAAGGCATCTATTGCACGTTGGATTAGGGAGGCCATTGAGTCGGCTTATGTGTTAAAGGGCAGAGTGGTGCCGGACGGTGTGAGAGCACATTCCACGAGGGCTCAGGCTACTTCCTGGGCGGAGGCTCGTTTGGTCTCACCGGTGGAGATCTGTAGGGCAGCGACTTGGTTGTCCCTCAATACCTTTGTTAAGCATTACCGTCTGAATGTACAAATGGCGGAGGAGACCTCATTCGGATCAGCGGTTCTTCAGGCTGGTTTTCCAGGTCCCTCCCGTGGTTAAGTGTGTTTCACTGCTCTGGTATAGACCCAGAGGTTTCGGGACTAGACTGGGGACACGATCAGGAAGGTGAAATTAGACTTACCTGCTAATTGTTGTTCCTGGAGTGGAACCAGTCTAGTCCCATATCCCTCCCGGAGTTCCTTGGCAAACGGATGTCTGGACTTTCTCTCAGTTTCATGGGTAAACTGTGTTTTCTCCATTATTGCTGTTGGGGCTGGATTCCCTTCCTTGGGGCAAGGGGTTGGAATGCTCCGACTATCTTTTGGGGCACAGTAATGAAGGGGGAGCTATCTTAGTCTCATTTGGTATATTCCTATCATGGGTTTCGTTTACTGTAGTTTGCATATTGTCTTACTTGTTTCTCCGGTGAGTCTACTTTGTCAATAGGTTACTGGTGGCATGAGGCGGGCACCGGAGAGTTATATGGATGATGTCACAAAAAAGGTGGAGTTTCTCAGTCTCCAAGCTGCTAGATAAGATTGGGAACCCAGAGGTTTCGGGACTAGACTGGTTCCACTCCAGGAACAACAATTAGCAGGTAAGTCTAATTTCACCTTCCAGAAGCTTCAGATTAAATTTTGGAGCAATAGTTAAAGCTGTTTCAAAAATGTGCGAAGCAAACTTATTTTCATATTATTTAGTCTTTTGCTGCTTTTACTTTAAATGAAGCAGGAAAGGTCAACAACATTTCCTGTTTTGCTTGCTTTTGTTTTGTAAATGTAATAAAATCAAAAACAACAATTTGTTTTGTTTTACAGTTGCCTCATTATAAAATGTCCCCTCCCCGAGCTGACCATCAAAATGTACAAAACAATACCCCTAGGAAACACAAGGAGAGCAAAACCCTCGCAGCAAACCAGGAGAGACACAACAAGTGAGTGGTACATGAAGGTCACAGATGCTTTATTACTTCAACAGAGATCCCAACGCGTTTTGGCCGTAGCCTTCTTCAGGGGGCATGGAAAGTAACACACTATGTGTATTAAATTCCAAGAAGTAAATTGTCTATGTAGTATTTTATTTTATTTAGCTGTATTTATATCCCTCTTTTCACCGGGTCAAAGCGGTCAATTGGGGGATACATTTAACATGAGGGGATATGAGACACATACGCTAATACTTACAGGGAACATGGGCAATGGAGGGTTAAGTGGCTTGCCCAAGACCACAAGGAGTGCCTATAGGACTAGAAATCCCAGTCCCTCTGGCCTGAGATTGCTGTCCCCAGGTGGGACTTGAACTCCCGGCCCTCCGGCCTGAAGTACATGTCCTAACCACTAGACCACGCCTCCCTACGGTAATGCAGAATCTCATTGAAAAGGCTGAAATATACATATCAACTGGAGCACTGGCAACTTGGAATTTAATACACATAGTGTGTTACTTTCCATGCCCCCTGAAGAAGGCTATGGCCGAAATGCGTTGGGGTTTCTGTTGAAGTAATAAAGTACCTGTGACCTTCACGAACCACTCGCTTGTGTCTCTCCAAAAAATACCCCTATCCAGTGGGGTTCAAAAGGGGCAGGAGTGAACCCCAGACATTCCTACCCTGCAATGGCTTCTTAAAAAATAGTATGACCCAGCCTTGGACTATGGCATTGGTAGGGCAGAAACGACTAGGGGTCACTCTTGCTCCCTTTGGATTCCATGTATGGGATACAGTGCTTAAGGCGACGGGGGCAAGCCTGGGAGATGGTTTCTCAGTATATTTTCCAGTGTATATGCAGTGGTTGGTAGCTAGATTTTAGCATCCACTGCCACTAACACAAACTAAAATATTTTGTCACAAGTTGCTTTCCGATAATGGGCACTATAAACGGAAAAGAAAAATGAACCCACTCCCAAAAAAACAAGACAAACATTTTTGTTGTTTGCACTCGTATTTAAGTGTCACTAATATTGCTTATAATTCTGATGATCCCTTAGTAATAATAGCAACAGAAATAATTCAAACACAAGTATAGACATAGAGGAGGGGTAAACCACAAGTATAGACATAGAGGAGCGGCAGGAAATGCAGACTTTATTTGCCATCGTTTACTATGTTACTATTAAGGGGAGGTTTTGTATGTTGAAAATAAAATCTGGCACTAAATATGCAATGTTCACTACATAATCAAAAGCTTGTTGTCAAAATCTTATTTTTCTGTTTCAACAACAAATTAACCTCTTTCGGATCACTATTCAATCACAGTTGGCAGCTTTTTTTTTTAAATGCAGGCTGCAGAGGTTAAATACCCTCTGGATATTCAGCACCAGTATCTGGACTGGAGCCGCACTGACTATTCTTGCAGTGTGCTGGTTGTTTTTGTTTTTATTTTTTTAAGTCCTAACTTTACCCGGATAGCTATGCGAATAATGGGCCCGATATTGCCTTTGAATATCCACAGATAGTGCCAGCTGAAACATTTATCTAGATAGCCACTTTTATCTGAATATAATACTCTCCTGTGAGATGGTAATTTTCAATAGCATCTGAGCAGGTAAAACAGTGCTCTGCCCACAGAAATGGGCTTCTACCAGCCTGCACACCCAATGCTCGACTAAACTCACGCATGTGCTGCCCATTGCATTAGATCACCCAAACCAAGCAGAGGTGTTCCTGGGAGGTGAGGATAGGGAGGTATAGTATGCTTTGGAAAATTCAAGTATATGCATATAAATTAATCCTGAAAATTTCTGCATGCCAGAGTAAACGTACATGCTTCCCAGAGGTAGGTTCAAAATGGAATGGGCGGTTATAAAATTACCCCCCCCCCCAAAAGCTTGACATTCAGGGGGGTAGTTACTGATATGCAGCGGCGGTGCAAGGATATGAGGTGCCCTAGGAAAAACTCATTTCTTGCGCCCCTCTCCGGAACCAGCATCGGTGGCAATGGCTTTAAACAGCACTGCAGTGCTTCCCTGAATCTTTGGCACTGACCCTCCAATGCAGATTTCCTGGTTGCATGGAGATGGAAGTGGCTGAATCAGCTGCGGCTGCCCCATGCATCGGAGGAGGCGGTAGGAGGAATAGCACTACAGAGCCGGAGGCTTAGGTAAGTGCTGCAATGCTGTTGCTGGTCCCAGAAAGGGGTGGCAATGGGCTGCCCTCACACCATCAGTGGTCCAGGCAACTGCCTAGTTCACCTAATGGCAGCACCAGCCCTAATATGCATTAAGGGAATCGCGCATGATTTTTTTTTGCTTCTTAATGCGTAAAAGGCAAAAAATCATGCGTTATTTTACCGCAATATATCTTAATTTATCACAGCATGTTAGCACATAATGAGATGCAAAGCATGCAGATGTATGCAAAGCATCTCATTTTTATGTAAATCAAATAATGCAGCTTGCATTGAATTTCACAAGCGGTGTTATTCATAGAAAAATAACAGCTCAAAGCTAGTTTTATTTTTCCTGTCTAGGAGCATCAGACCGTTAATATGTGGCCCGATGCTCCCAGGCACTATCTTAAAGAGGTCGCTGCCTGCTAAAAGATGCTCAGAGCACACCTCCTCCCCCAATCAAAACCTCCCCAACCCCCAGAAGACTCCTCCCACTCTTCATATTCACCCCATGGACCCTCTGAGTGGGTAGCTCTTAACTAGCCACAGCTAGAAGAAACAGGATTAACAGAAGTTCCTGAGTGGTCTAGTTCAGTGGTTCTCAACGCAGCCTGAGGCACACCTAGGCCAGTCGGGCTTTCAGGATTCCCACAATGAATATGCATCAGATAGATTTGCATACAATGAAGGCAGTACATGTGAATCTATCTGATGCATATTTATTGTGGGAATCCTGAAAACCCAACTGGCCTAGGTGTGCTCCAATGACTAGGTTGATAACTACTGGTCTACTTTAAAATCTTGTTGTGGTTTGTACATTCAAGCACCTGGTCCCCAGTTTCTCACCACTTGATTGACTTCTCATCAGGTGCTCCGTTCTCTGAGCTTGTTTCTCACTACTTGGGTTTCACTTTATTCTTATTTGTGGTCCATATTCTGCTTTAGATGAATGAACTTTTCTTTAAGTGTTATCTGATTTTACTTGCTTAAATAAATTATTTCAGATGGATTTGGTCTCGCTGCTTCCGCTGGATTTCCTTTACTTTAAGTTTGGTGTGACTTCTCTCTTGCGCTTGCCGCGCCTGTTGAAGGTAAATACCTACAGCCCTCTCACCTCTGTCCCAGTTACTGAGGTAGCAGGAGGGCTGTGAGTCTTGTGTATGGGGTCATGGAGATGGTGAGTTGGAACTCCAATGGAAAGAAACCTGGGATACCAGCAACCCCCTTCACTCATTGGGTCGAGTTTTCCAATGACTTGTATTTAATTGGGTTAGAAGGTATAAATCCAGTAGTAAATTGAGAAACTACTTACAGAAGAAGAAACTAAACTGTATGCAGTTGTTTCTCTTAGTTCTATGAGTGGGTGATTTCTCTCCTTCACTTATGGAAGGTGTGGCTTAAGTTCGCCTGTAGCTTGGAGGGAAAAAGATCTCTGCTCCTCAGATGCAAGGACGAAGGCTCCTCTGACATTGATTCACAGAGGTTCTGTGAGATTAGTGTCTACAGGGATAGTCTTTTGTAGTGAAAACAGAATTCCATCTGTATCCTACCCACAGTGTCCTAGTAATTGGTCATCGTGCCAATCCACATGGCTTTCACATTTTACCCATGAAACATAAACAAAGACATTTCAGCTATCCTCTAGTCCATATGACGTCTACTCAGTATTTCAAAAACGCTTCCAAACAGACCATCTGGATGGTGCTCAGGAAGCCTCTTTTTTGCTGGCTCATGTACTCAATATACATCTTGACACATTGGTAAATCCAGCCCTTTGACTGTAAGCTCTCTAGGGACAGGGAAATAACCACAGTATTTGAATGCAACTCGCCCTAAGCTCAGAGTTGGAAAGGCAAGTACTTAAATCCAGAGTGGTTACAATTTGGGGGTAGGAGGCAGGTTTGGTTTCACTACTTTTTTCAGAATTTAGCTCACACCTTTTCGGGTAAAGCACGCACGTCCCTCTTCCCAGAGGGCTTACAATCTAAGGGACCTGTTCACTAAGCCCCATGCTAGTTACGTGGGTTTGAGCTATAGTACTAGTGTGGGGCACTCTGCTAGAAGCAGGGGGTAGAGACAGCCATCTCCCTCAGTTTAGCACAGTACCCCGTGGTAATGCCACCGCAGCGAATAACCACCACTATTCACTGTACGGGCAGTAGTTGCTCCCTGCCAAATGCCAAGTTTGGGCTTTCAAGGCCCACACTAGCTATGCTGCAGTGGGAACGCCCACACCCTGCTGTCGCCCGGTCGCACGCTGTCGAGGTCGTGCATGCTTGCTAGTGGAGGGCTCTGTGCCACGTTTTTGCATGGCCCAATAAAAGCACATGCGGCCCCCACCGTGTGCTTTAGTAAACACGACCCTAAGTTCATAGCTGAGGCAATGAGAAATTAAGTGGCCTTCCCAAGGTCATAAAGAGCATTGGTGGGATCTGAACACTGGTTTCCCTTGTTCTTAGCCTGCTGCGCTAGCCACTAGGCTACACCTCTGTCCTACAGTTGCTTTGGGAGCGGCAATGAAGGCAAGCTCTTCTTTACGTAAAGGCTTCCTGTTAATAAGAGAACTGAGTACTGCAACCACAACTGCTGTTTGCAAAGGCATAATGCTGACGAATTCTGTTTCATTGAATAAGTGGGTAGTTAGGTTGGGAAGTTGGAGAAGAATGTGACAAACAAAAAATGTAAAACTGCCTAACCAGACATCCTTGAAAACAGCTGTGGAATTCTTTTCTGCAGATAATATAGAATGAACTCTTCAGAAAACATAAAGTTTATTTCAGTTCGTAGAGGGAGCCTAGGTTACAGTAAATAGCTCTGAAGAAAGGGACAAGAGTTTGAAAAGGATGAAATGGAGACTTTAAAACTGGATGAGCCAGTGGGTTCATAAAAAGGAATGTTAAAAATAAAATGCTGGTGAATGAGAATGAAGAGGTCCAGGATGGGAAGGAAGGGGTTAAGGTTCAATTCCACAGAGTCTTTTTTTTTAACAGGGGGTTGCTGACATTGTTTTGTAATTAAACTTCTTGCTATTAGTGATTCACTGATTTGTTTTTGTCCTTCTTAATAGTACATGGCCTTTTTCGAGTTCAATAATCGATTGGAAGCCATTCTCAGTAAGGCATACATTTACAGGTGAGAACAGCCATCCGAAAACCCCTAGAAACATGATTTTTTTTTTCTGTGCGTGTGTATCCAGTGCTAGGTTTTGCTAGGTTCACATTGGCAACTCTGGCAAATGCCAGAAATTCTGTCCTATCTATTAGCCAAATGGTCCAGTCAGATTGGTTTAAAGTTTATTTATTTAACAGATTTACATTGTACCATACATTAAAGAGGAACATTGATAACTTGAATTTTTCTAAGGCAATGGAGGGTTAAGTGACTTGCCCAAGGCCACATGGACAGAAGTACTACACAGCCCCCTTGGATTTTTGCAGCCCAAATGCATGACCCTGCATTTTTTGGCATTAAATCTCAGCTGCCAAATTCTTGACCATTCTTCAAGCTTAGCTGGATCCCTCCTCATGTTATCTACTCCTTCCTGGGTGTCTACTCTGTTGCAGATTTTGGTATCATCCACAAAGAAGCAAACCTTACCTGACAGCCCTTCCACAATATCACTAACAAAAATGTTAAAAACAATCGGACCAAGGACAGATCCCTGCGGTACACCACTGGTAACCTCCTCCTCCTCAGAGTGAGCTCCATTTACCTGTACACTTTGTTGCTTCCCATTCAACCAATTTCTTACCCAGTCAGTCACTTTAGGGTCTATCCCGATGGTGCTCAGTTATTAATAAGTCACCTGTGTGGAACGGTGTCAAAGGCTTTACTGAAATCCAAGTCCACCACATCTAGGGCTCTCCCTCTGTCCAACTCTCTGGTCACCCAGTCCAAGAAATCAATCAGATTTGTCTGACAAGACCTGCCTCTGATGAATCTATGCTGCCTCAGATCCTGTAATCCATTGGATTCCAGAAACCTCACTATCCTCTGTTTCAACAGTGTTTCCATTAATTTACTCACCACAGAGATCATACTAACTGGCCCGTAGTTCTCAGCCTCATACTTACTTCCACTTTTGTGTAAAGGGACCACATGTGCCTTTCTCCAGTCCTCTGGCACCATTCCCGACTCTAAAGAAGTATTGAAAAAGTCAGCCAGTGGAGCCACTAGAACGTCCCCAAGTTTCTTCAATATTCTCAGATGTATCCCCTCCAGTCCCATTGCTTTGTCTACTTTTAGTTTAGCTAGTTCCTCACAAACACAGTCTGCTGAAAATCATTCAGGATCCCCTTCACTTCTGCTCCTAAATGTGGATGTTTTCTGAGGTCCTGCTCCTGGGCCTTCATCTGTGAACACAGAGCAAAAATATTTGTTAAGCAATTCCCCTTTCCAACACATTCTGCTAGACCAGTCCAGTCTAACAGGTTGTGTCCCCCTGCCAGCAGATGGTGAGACAGAGAAAATCATAGAAGCTTTGTGACACCGCTCCCTGGCATATAGTGTCCTACCCCTAGGGGTGAGCTTCAGTATATTCTCTGTCTCAGCAGATGGTGGACTTTTTAGCTCCTAAGAGATTCTCAGAATTCAAGTGGAGCAACCTTTAAAGTGGGGTTTTTGGCATACTGCAGTGTTGCCACTTACATCCCAGAGGTGATCTTGGCCAGGAGAGTCAGTGGCCACCTCTGAGGGGAAGTGTTCCTGTACATGAGGAACAGTGCAGCCTTCCTATTCTCCTCTTCAGCTCTGCTCATTTCAAGGCCGAGACTTCCAGCTCCATAAAGTTTAATAAAGAAAAACAAAAAAAAGCAGGGACATAGAAACCGCTGACGAACAAACCTCCTGCTTCGGGGACAGAAACGGTGATTGCTTCTCTCGGCGGCAGCAGCGGTTTCCACATGCAGGGCAATGAGTTGCTCTCCCTGCTTTCTATCGGGCTGCGCTGCCCCCCACCTCCTCTTCTCCCATCGTGTTCTCGTCTGGGCATCCTTGGCTTCCTCTGGGTGCTGAATTTCACAGGGCTCACTGGCTTTCATGGCTGTGGTGATCTCTGCTCTTTGGGCGTCAGCGTGCTACTCCCTGCCTGTCCCGCGGATCCCACAAAAATCCTCTGCTCAGTCTGCTGTGACGGCCATTTTCTAGGGGGGAAACAGGCTTCTCCTGCACTGCGGCTGGCTCTTTGCTGTGGCAACCATTTTCTGGGGGGGAAATCAGGCTTCTCATGCACCGCAGCTGTTCTGCGGCAGCCTTTTTTTCTGCAAGGTAAGCTTTTTTTTTTTTTTTAATTATGATTTTAGTCATTACAACAACCAAAACAAAAAAGGAAAAAGCAGTGTACACTTGCAGCCAGCAACAAATAACAAGAATCAATACAGCCAGTAAAATTGGACAAAAGAAATAATTAGCAAGGGACACTTATTATAGCCCACATTACGGGAGCCTAACTGTATCTAAATAAAGGAAACATAATATAAGGAAAACAAGGCCAAACAAGCCTAAAAACCGGAGGCTATTTTATTTAAACTGGACCTTCCCCCACTCTACTCTGCCTATCAGAGAGAATTTTTTCCAAATGGGAAACATCTACAAAGACATAAGAAGCCCCCTAGATATAATCACTCAAAGGTCCACATTACTGGTAACCTTTTCGTCTATTTTAGTGAAGCAACGTATTCTTGAAGCTTTTTTCAAAGCAAGGGCTACCAAGTTCTGTGGTCAATTGATTAATGTTTTTCCCGATGTTACTCGTAGTACCCAACTCCGCCAGCGGCAATTTTTGACTCTTAAGCCCCGTGTTTTGGCGTTGGGCGCTACGTTTTTCTTACGCTTCCCATGTAAGTGTGCAAGGTAAGCTTTTATCCTCTTGCACTCTCTCTCCTGGCAGGAAATTCTTTATTTTTTGTTTTTTTTTTCTTGTTCTCTGCTGCCATGCCTTCTCCCCAGAAACACAAGACCCTACACTATAACTTGTGTGGTGCTTGTGAGGCTGATCCGGGTGGGCCCATCTTCAAATGTTCCTCTCACACCAGCTGTGTCACCAGATGCACCTTTGGTGGTGCTTCCTGCAGGTGACTATCTTCCTCCTCTTCTCCTCCCCCTGAGTGTTCCTCCCTCCTGCTGCCTAGCTCCTCGCTCCCCCAGTGCCCTGCTTCCCAGCTCTCACCCTTCTTCAGCCAGATGCCTTCAACGCAGACCACCAATTTATGTCTCTGTTTCGTCAGGTCTGGGACATGTGATGCTCAGGTCCCTTGCCGGGGTCCATGCCTGCACTATCGTCTCAGATGGGGTCCAGGCCTATGCCATCATCTCAGCGGAAGTGTGCCAGGCTTGGTTCCACTGAAGTTCCTGCCTCTGTTTCTGCCTCTCAACTCCATGGTACCTCCTCTCCCTCAAGTGACATGCACCTTGCTGGAGAGGATGGAGAATGCCCTTCTGGGGACATCTCCCTTGTCTCTGGTTCTGACAGAGAAGAAGGTGAGCTTTTGCCCTCAGAGGATCAGCAGGAGGAACAGTACACTCGCGATGATGGCCAAGATATTCGGCTCTTCCGTAAGGAGGAACACCCGGCCTTCATCACTCAGATTTCAGACGTGCCGGCTCCTTCAGACCCAGCGAAAACTCAGATGAACCCCCATTATCATGCCTATCAAAAAGCCAATCAGAGCCTTTCACTTTCCCATGGAGCTTCAGCACATGGTCATACTGGAAAAGGATTCTCTAGATGTGTCCTTGTGCTCTGCGCATTGCTTGGGTCGTATCTACGTCTGGTCCCCGGAGGACCTTGAAAAGTAGCTGCATTTTCCTAAGGTCACTGCTCTTGTGATGGCTGTCACCAAGCACACTACTATTCCAATAAAGGGTGGCATCGTACTTAGAGACCAAATTGACTACAAAGTGGAGAGTCTATTAAAGACCTCCTTCTCAGCTTCCTCTCTCACCTTGCAGGCAGTAGTTTGTGGTGGGCTCGCAGCTTGAGCCTTGCTACGATGGTTTCAGCTCCTCTCGGATGATCAGGCATTACCGCGCCTGGAATCAGTCACCGCCTTTATAGCAGGTGCCTTTTATGACCACCTCTGCCTTTCCGCATGCTCAGTGGCAGCCAGGGCGGTAGCACAATGCTGGCTCTGGCTTCGCAATTGGAATGCAGACCCAGTTCCAAATCCCAACTCACAAAGCTTCTCTTTAAAGGAAAACTGCTCTTCAGCGAGGACTTTGAGCAGCTTGTCAAAAATCTGGATGAGGTCAGGCCTCAGCGCTTGCCAGAGGATTGTCAAAAAGCTAACTCTTGTTATCCTGCAGCTGTCCCCTCTTCATCTTCAGCCTATAAGAGACGGTTCAGAGACGCCCACCGATACCGACCTGGATGGTCAGGGACTTCCGCGAATAGGTCTGGCTCCAAGGCCCAGTCCTTTCAGGGCATCCACCACAACAGAAATAACTTCTTCTCTACCACCAGGTTCTTGGATCCCTCACGGCCTGCCCATTGATGGGCTCAGGGTCCATTGCAGGGTACCATGGGTCAGGGGTCACCTGCGGCTCTTTTCCCGCAAATGGACCCACATCACATCGGACAAATGGGTGCTCGAAGTAGTGTCCCATGGCTATGCTCTGGACCTCACTACTCCCATCCCACACACCTTCCTGATCTCCCCCTGCTGCTCATCTGGCAAGAGGAAGGCGGTATGCCTGACCCTTCATCGTTTACTCCAGCTAAGGGCTATTTGTCCAGTGCCTCTGGCCAAAAGAGGCACTGGACACTATTCCATCTACTTTGTAGTCCCCAAGAAGGACGGTTCCTTCTGCCCCATCTTGGACCTCAAGGGAGTCAATTATTGCCTTCACGTGCCACGCTTCCACATGGAAACATTCCAATCAGTCAGCCAGGCAGTCCACCCATGGGAGTTTCTCACCTTTCTGGATCTCATGGAGGCCTACTTCCACATCCCAGTCCACAAAGAACACCAGCAGTACCTGTGGTTCATGGTGCTCGGCAGCCATTATCAATTTCAAGCCCTGCCTTTTGGACTCGCCACAGCTCTGCAGACCTTTTCCAACGTCATGGTCATCGTTGCAGTGGCACTGCATTGCCAGGGCATCTGTGTAATCCTTACCTAGATGATTGGCTCATTAGAGCCAAATCATTTCCAGAAGCGCAGTCCGCAGTGAACCACGTAGTCACGTTCCTGTACCAGCTCGGCTGGGTAGTCAACCAGGCCAAAAGTCATCTTCAGCTGACTCAGGGGAGGCTTTCTCAAAACTCAAGTCAGGTACTGAACCAAACCAAAAACCAATTAGATTATATGAAGGAAATGCAAAAGTTTGCATACCAAGGAACTAAAAGAAAGAGTGAGAACCACAGCAGTTTATAAAATTAAATTATAACTCAGTCTTATTTTGTTGTTCTTGCTTTTTCTTTTTGAACATATATTTTGCATCCACAGAACCCCCTTCCTCAACAGTGGGTGCAGAGCAGAACCAGGACATTCACCCACAGAACTCAATATCTTAAAAAAACAAACATTATCCAGTACCAGGCATATTGTGAACTAATACAAAACCCTACAACAAAGTCGCCAAGTATCTATAGAGCAAATCTACCATACCATAACATATCAGCACCAACTTCCAAAACTCACATAAGGAGGCCATCCAAAAAAAGCATCACTGTAAATACTACAATGGGCCCTGGAACATCCAAACACCTATCTGGACAGCTGAATAAGTCATATTACTACAGTACAGATCCCTATATACAAACTCCATGTTAACAGAACACCTGGTTTTGGTCACACACTCAAAACACAGATCCTCACCAAGTGCAGAATAAGTGACCGTAACCTAAAAATAAACATATGTAGATAAAAATTAAACTACAATCTCAAGAAGCCAGATTCTGCATACAATGCAATACCAGAGAAATAGAAAGAGATGCATTTCCATGTACTGTATAAAATACATAAAGATAGCACCAAGTCTGGTCATTAAATTGAAAATAAAATTCTCTTCTAACTTTGTTGTCTGATCATATAGGTCACAATCTGAGATTTCTGCTTTCCTCTGTCACCCAGTACACCCTCCTGTCTACTTTCCCCCAGAGACGGCAAGAGGGTGATGCAGGGCCATGTGCAGAGACTCACTGCAACATCATTTGCATAAATTTAGTATACTTTATCTTAAAATGTAGATGGCGCCCATCTAAAATCCTAGGCAGCTTCTAAACATACACATGCAATTAAGTAAAACAATGTTACAATAAAACAAACATAATAATAAAACATTAAATTTGATTAATGAAAAGTCACTTACACAGCCCCCCCCAATCAAACCATTATAAGTATCTGCACATCAGATTTATTTTGCTGTGACCAGATTATTTATTGATGAGGAGGGAAGATATAAAATGAGAAACTAATCCTGGTAGCCATGAATTCAAACGCTGGATTGGATTGTGTTAGAACTGGAAAAGTCCGGAACTCAGCAGTGGTGAAGCTTTCCGGCTACTAAACAAAATTAAACTGAGACAGTGTCTGAAAATTTGAAATTTCATTGAATCTGAACTGACAACATATTTTAAATTTCAGTCTGGCAGCATGAAGAATGCAAAACTGTAAATCTCAAAAACACTACATATTCCAGTACCTCCCCCCAACCAACACCCAGTTGACCTCACCAAGAACCCAGAGTACAGGATCCATAGAGCAAATCTATTATTCCATAACAGCACTAACTTCCAAAACTCACACATGGAGTGGACCCAGAAAAGGGCAACACCATAAATATTACAGCGGGCCCTAGAACATCTATACACCTGTTTGAAAAGCTAAACAAGTCAAATTACTACAGTATAGTATAGATCCCTATGTACAAACTTCATTTTAACAGAACACCTGGCCTCAGTCACACACTCAAAACACAGACCCTCACCAAGTACAGAATAAGTGACTACAACCTAAAATAAAAATATGTAGACAAAAATTAAAATGAAACCCCCAAGAAGTCAGTTTCCGCATCAGACAGAAATGCAGTTCCCCATACTGTGTAAAATATAAAGATAGCGCAAATGCCAATCACTAAAATGAAAATAAAATTATTTTTTCTACCTTTGTTGTCTGACCATTTTATTCTATGATCATGCTGGTCCCGATCTCAGCTTCTGCTTTCCTGTCTTCTCTTAGCTCTCTTTCTATGGTCTATAGTCCATCTACCATTTCTTATCTCTTGTTTTCTTCACTTCCTTCCATCAGTCTATTTCCAGTCCCGGTAACCCTTCCCAGTATCAGCCCCTTTCCAGTCCTCCCTCCCAGTACCTTCCAGTGTCAATTTGCATTCCCATGACTGCCACTGGTATCCATTCCCTTCCAGTCCCCCTCCTTCCCCACTGTCCAGTCCCTTCTAATCCAAATATCATGGCAGCCCCTCTCAGCATCCACTCCCTTCCAGTCCCATTTTCCCATCCACCCGCATCAGCCCATTTGTAGCCCTAGCCTCCAGTTTTCTTCCAGGGCCAGCAGCTCTATCCTCCCCTCCCCGCCATCAGCCCATTTCCAGTTCTAGCCACCCCTAATCTGCTCACTTCCAGTACTAGCCCCTCCCCCCCCCCCCCCGGCATCAGCCCATTCCCAGTGCTAGTCCCCCTTCAGCACCATTACTAGTGCTAGCCTTCCCTAATCAGCCTATTACCAGTCCTAGCTTCCACTAATCAGCCCATTTCCAGTCTTATCCCCCCTGATCAGCCCATTCCAATGCTAGCCCCCTATCAGTCCATTAAAATTCTAACCCCCCATCAGTCCATTATCAGTTCTAGCCTCCCCTAATCAGGTCATTACCTGTCCTAGCACCCCCCCCCCCCCAATTGGCCCATTTCTAGTGCTAGTCCCCCCTCTGTCCATTACCAGTTCTAACCCCCCCATCAGCCCATTATCAGTCCTAGCCTCCCCTAATCAGGTCATTACCAGTCCTAGCCCCCCCCTCCCGTATCAGCCCATTTCCAGTGCTAGCCTCCCTAATCAGCCCATTACCAATCCCAGCCTCCACTTGATTAGCCAATTCCCAGAGCTAGCTTTCCCTAATCAACCCATTACCAGTGCTAGTCCCCCTAAAATCAGCCCATTACCAGTCCTAGACCCCCCCAATCTGCCCATTTCCAGTGCTAGTCCCCCCAATCTGCCCATTTCCAGTGCTGGCTCCCCTGATCAGCCCATTTCCAATGCTAGCCCCCTTCAGTCCATTACCAGTTCTACACCCCCCCCCCCCATCAGCCCATTATCAGTCCTAGCCTCCCTTAATCAGGTCATTACCAGTGCTAGCCCCCCCCCCCCGATCAGCCCATTCCCAGTGCTAGTCCCCCCAATCTGCCCATTTCCAGTACTAGTCCCCCCAATCTGCCCATTTCCAGTGCTAGCCCCACTCCCAATCTGCCCGTTTCCATTACTAGTCCCCCCAATCTGCTCATGTTAAGTCCTAGCCACCCCCCCCCTTGCCCCCACAGGAGGCCCTGCAACTTGCCTGACTCTCCAGAGCCATGAGAAAGAACTGCCTTTCCGTTCTTTCCCGCAGCTCTGGTAAAGTTGAGCCCAGCAGAAATGCTGTTGTTTACCCTCAGTGGCACCACTGGGCTCAACTTTACCAGAGCCACGGGAAAGAAAGGAAAGGTAGTTCTTTCTCACGGCTCTGGAGAGCTGGGGCCGCCAACCGTCAGGCAAGTTGCAGGGCCTCCCATGGGGGTGAGGGGGGACGGTGGCGGGGGTTGAATCTGCCATCCTCATCTCCACCACCTCCACTGGGAGACTATTCCACGGATCCACCACTCTTTCCGTATAGAAATATTTCCGCATATCACTCCTGAATCTATCCCCTTTCACCTTCATCCAATGTCCCCTTGTAACAGAGCTTGCTTTCAATCAAAAGAGGCTCTCCTCCTGTGCATTTATGTCATGGAGGTATTTAAACGTCTCAATCATATCACCTCTATCCTGCCTTTTCTTTAAAGTGTACATATTAAGATCCTTAAGTCTATCCTCATATGCTTTATAATGAAGACCACTAACCATTTTAGTAGGCACCCTCTGTACTCACTCCAGCCTGTTTATATCCTTTTGAAGGTGTGGTCTCCCGAATTGCACACAATACTCCAAATGAGGTCGCACCAAAGACTTATACAGAGGCACTATCACCTCCTTTCTTCTGCTGGCTATTCCTCTCCCTATGCACCCAAGCATCCTTCTAGCTTTTGCTGTCGCCTTTTCTTCCTGTTTAACTACTTTAAGATCATCAGACACATTCACGCCTAGGTCCCACTCTTCTTTAGTGGACAAAAGTACTTCACCCCCTATACTATATCGCTCCCTTGGATTGCTGCAGCCCAAATTCATGACCTTGCATTTTTTAACATTAAATCTCAGCTGTCAAATTCTAGACCATTCTTCAAGCTTAACTAGATCCCTCCTCATGTTATCTACACCTTCCTGGGTGTCTACTCTATTGCAGATTTTGGTATCATCTGCAAAGAGGCAAACCTCACCTGACAGCCCTTCCGCTATATCACTAAAAAAGATCTTAAAAAGAATCGGACCAAGGACAGATTCCTGGGGCACACCACTGGTAACCTCCTTCTCCTCAGAGTGGGCTCCATTTACCTGTACCCTTTGTCACCTCCCACTCAACCAATTTCCAACCCAAGCAGTAACTTTAGGGTCCATCTTGGGAGGAACGGTGTCAAAGGCTTTACTGAAATCTTAATACAGCACATCTAGGGCTCTCCCTCGGTCCAACTCCCTGGTAACCCAGTTAAAGAAATCAATCAGATTTGTCTGACAAGACCTGCCTCTGGTGAATCCATGCTGCCTCGGATCCTGTAATCCGTTGGACTCCCCTGCTCTTCAGTAGGTTAGCCAGTCTGCTGTGGAAGACATTTGGCACTTCTTGGATAGCTGGACATCTTCTCTGCTCTGCAGCCCTCAGAAAATCATCCCATGCTCCAGGAAACCAAAATGCTCTCGATGACACCATCCATGCAACCATGCAGTCATCTTCAGGATGTGAGCTTCTTTTTTTTTTTAATTTGACAGTTTTTATTAACCATCACAAACTTACAATTCCAATTTCTTATTTGTTAAGGCATTCTGCTTTCTTGGGTATTCCACATTCTGCTTTCATCATGTCATGCCTGATGGTTTTACATTTCTATATATATTTATATATCTATACATTCCCCCCCCCCCCTTCCTGTCCCTCCCCTTCCCTTCTCCTTATTTTCGCTTCTTAGGCCACCCTTATCTCTTATATCAGTTACTTTTCTTCATTACCTATCCCTGCAATTCCCCCCCAAATACTTGGGTCTCCTTTACAGATGATATTGTTTGCAAAAGGGAGCCCAACTCTCCTCAAAGGCCTCCAGCCTTTCCCTACGAATAGCTGTTAGCCACTCCAGTCTCCAAATTTCATGCATACATTGATGCCAATCAAATTTTTCTGGGGTATCCTCTTTTTTCCATTGTTTCGCTAAGACACATCTTGCTGCGATCACCCCATATCATATTAATACTCCTTCTCTCCCTTTCCAACCCCTTTCTCGTAAGGTTAAGAACACATTTTCCATATTCTACTCGATTGCATATCCTACCATTTCTGAGATTTCCCAGTATACATTGTCCCAAAACGCCCACAGTTTAGGACACCCCCACCACATATGTACATATCCTCCTTTCTCTTTACAACCTCTCCAATACTCGCCTGATTGATCCTGCACTATTAATGCTAAGCGTGCTGGTGTAATATACCATCTGTATAGCATGTTATAGATGTGCTCTACATGTCTGGCTGCTGTAAATCGTTTTGCCATCGTTTTATATATTTCTCCCCACTCCCTGTCGTCTGTTAATGCCCCTGTATCCCTTTCCCACTGTTGCTGCCATGGTACTTTTCCCCTTTCTTGATCTTCTCTGATTAGGCAGTATAGCTCTGATAACCCCCCATGGCTGGAGGCTTGCTCCCAGCACACTCTTTCAAAATCCGTCAGGCCTCTTTCTATATTTTCTACTCATTTTTTGCTGGATAGCCAATGCCTTATCTGCAAATATCCATAAAAGTCTGAGTGGGTTAGCCCAAACCTCTCCTGTAATTTGGAGTAATCTACCAACACACCTTTCTCTATCAGCTGAATGGGAGCTATTAATCCCTTCCCATCTCAGAAACAGAGGATCTTGTATCCCCGGAGGGATGTTCAGGTTGTGGCAAATTGACTGCAACAAGGAATTTGTATCCTTAAATTTCTTCCCCTCTCTGATCGTCCCCCAGATTTTCAACACTGTGTCGTATATATGGATTAAAGACCTGTTTCGAACTCCGATTTAACCACGGCACCCCCTAAGAGAATCCTCTCCTTCTAGCTTTTGCCATAACTCTACCCATTTTCTTTTAAGGCTTTTTTGCCATCATATTAGTTAGTTGTGCTGCTTTATAATACCACCATAGGTTTGGGACTGATAATCCTTTTTGATCTATGCAGAGTTTTCCTAGCTATTCTTGGTGCCATATGGCACCAAATGTAATGAAGCATTTTCCTTTGCGCTTGCTCCACAGTGTGCTTTGGTACCTCTATATGCAACGTCTGGAACAAATATAATACGCGAGGCAACATAACCATTTTAATGGCTGCTGTCTATCCTAACCACAACAACGAGAACCTATGCCAGTGCCCTAAGTCCTCAGCCATTTTTTCCATAGAGGTTCATAGTTAATTTTATACAACCTAGACACAATTGCACACAGATGGACCCTCAGGCATCTCATCGGACCTCTTGTCCATCTAAAAGGGAATTGCGCCTTTAGGTTTTGCCACTTCCCTATCTGTTAGAGTGATATTCAGAATCTCCGTTTTCTCCAAATTGGCTTTAAATCCAGACACCTTCTGATACTCTGCCACGACCTACTCGGCTCGGTTAGCATTAGCAATATATCATCAGCGAACAAGGAGATCTTGTACTCCTGCTTGCCGACCTTCACCCCTACCACTTCACTTTGTTGCCTGATTTTCACCACAAAGGGTTCTACTGAGAACGCAAACAAAAGAGATGAAAGGGGGCATCCTTGCCTTGTTCCTTTTTTTAAAGAAAAGAAATCCAAATAGCCCCCATTTATCTACATTGCTGCTGTGGACTCGGCATATAGAGCTTTTATCCACTTTAAATAATTTTGTCCCACCCCAAAGCCCCTTATTGTCGCCCATAGGAATTCCCAGTCTACTCTATCAAATGCCTTTTCGGCATCTATTACTACCAATATAGCTAAAACCTTTTTCTCATTTATCCACCAGCACAAATTTACCACCCTTTTCACATTATCAGCTGCTAATCAACCAGAAATAAAGCCTACCTGGTCATTGTTACTGAGTCTAGGCATATAGACATTAATTCGCACTGCTAAAACACGAGATACAATTTTTGCATCTAAATTTATTGAGGAGATTGGTCTATATGAGGCACAGTTCTTGGGTGGCTTACCCAGTTTCAGTATGATACTTATCCCAGCTTGCACCATTGAGTGGGGAAGTACTCCCGAAGCCGGCACTGCATTATAGACCTGCATTAGCCTGTGCACTAATTGCTCCTTAAAAGTTTTATAAACTCTCGCTGTTAATCCATCTAACCCTGGAGCTTTATTGCTTGCTAAAGCATCTATTGCCGTCCGTATTTCCTCTCCCCTCCGCCTTCTTCTGGTGTTAGTTTAGGGAGCTCTAATCCTTCAAAGTACTTCTCTTTTGCTCTCACATTCAAACTCGCTTCTTCACTATATAGCTGTTGGTAAAATTTCTTAAAGGATTCCCTTATAGCATAATCACCGTATATCCAACTATTTCCCACCCCTCTCAATTTAGCCACTGATACTTGAGCTTGTTGACATTTAAGGCTTCTGGCTAAGAGCTTCCCTGGCTTGTCTCCATGCTCATAAAATCTTTGGCGACAACAATTGTAGTTGATACGCCAAAGATTCCACCTGCAAGTCTATTACTTTAGTTTTAACCTCCTCCAACTTTATTTTCCATCTGTTTTCCCCAGTTAGTGCCACCTGCCTTTGCACTTCTTTCAAGTCCTTATTAGCTTTCTCAAGGGCCTGCTCCCTTTGTTTCTTTTTTTTTTTTTTGCATCCCATCTAACAAAATATCCACATATTACTGCTTTAAAGGCATCCCATACTACATCCTCTGCAATTCCTTTTTGGTCATTATTATCAACAAACTCCTCGATCACCCTCTGTACTTCCGTCATCACCATTTTATTCTTCAACAGACTGTCATTCATTCACCAAAAGCGCGATCTAGTTTGGTGTCGTCGTCCCCCAGTTCAGTTCTATCCATTCCAGCTTATGATCTGCCCACGTTGCTTGTTCATAGTCTCCTCCCTGACTTTCCCTATCAGAGAAGCTGAAAGTCATATCATATCAATACAAGAACTTGTACCATGTAGGTATGAATAACATGAAAAAATTCTGCTCTTGGGTTGGAGTTCTCTCCAGGCATCCAATAGTTGCCAAGCCGACATCAGCTCTTTCATTCTCTTCCTATGTACTCTCTCCCCTCTACTTCTCATTCCTGTTGTATCAAGTTCTGGGCTTACTATGGTATTAAAATCTCCTGCTAATATGATCTTACCCTCTACAAACCCAGATAGATCTAGCGAAATTGTATCAAAAAAGATCCCTTGATTTTGATTCAGGGCGTATATGCTTATACTTGTCAGCACTTCCCCCGTACTCTGCATTTGAGAGCCACAAATCTGCCCTCATCCTCTTTATAAACCTCCATCTCTTCAAAAGCCACATTAGTGTGTATCAAAATTGCGGTGCTTCCCTTTTTTCCACCTCCGCTCCTCGGGGCACAGTAATACTGTTGATATTGCTTATTACTTAGTATCTTATAATCCCGCTTTTTCAGGTGTGTTTCTTGTATGCAAATAATACCCAATTGCAACCTGCTAACCTCCTTATAAAACAGCTGCCTATTGTGTGGGGAATTTAGGCCATGTGCATTTATGGACCCAATTTAAAGTGATAGCATCTTAGGTAACGCCAAGCCTCCCTTGTCCCTTCTCTAGGTAGCCCTTATCAGATTCTCTTGACCCCCCCCCCTTCTCCCTACCCCCCACCTTCCACCCCCTAAACCCTTACTGCCTACCTCCTCCAGCAGTTCCACTTTTGAGAACCAGTGAACACCAGGCCCAGAATTCCCTCCCTCCCTTTCTTTTGGCTCTAAGTCAAACCTTCCCTTCACTGCATGTCCTTCCTGTCTGTTGTAATCGTTCTTGCTTTGATTACACAGGTACACTACCAAAAAACTGCCTCCAGTTTTGCAACTGATTTCTATAGATTTTGGGGTGCTGAATCCAGGAAAAATAGCCAAAATGTTCCATCACGTCACGTTTTCTTGCAAAATTAGATTTCTTACCCATATAAGGAATGTTCACATAATTTCTTTTTAGCCGACTGCAGTTTATTTTCTTGGCCCAAAATAGAGGTTGTAATGGTTAACTAACTAGAAACACTCCCTCATGATATTTTAGAGTGTTTTGTATTCATTTTATACATTAACAGGACAATTGGGAGGCGGGGGGCTAAATCCAGTACTCGCGCTGGCGCATGTTCTTTCCTGTTCGCCTCGCCTCGTTCGCTCGCTCAAACACGGTGGTTGCGACATGAACGTTCCTGTCAAATTTCAGTTTCTTGCAAGTTCATTATTACCTTTTGTTTGCTCAGTCGTAATCCAGCTTTATTCCGAAGTGCTTCACTACAGTTGTAGCTTGCAGTGCTGTGTATTTGTGATGGCTCACAGAGCCAGAGGTTGCGTCAACTCTCCGGACAGTTTTTGTTTTATTTGTGGGGAATATACCGTGAAAAAGCGGCAGAGGAACATTTCTGCATTTATTAAAAAAGTATATTTCGCCTATTTCGGTTTGAAGTTAGGCGATCAAGACAAACCGTGGGCTCCTCACAAAGTGTGCAAGACATGTGAGGAAGATCTACGCTTATGGATGAAAGGTAAAAAACAAGCATTTCGTTTCGGAATACCTATGATGTGGCGTGAACAAAGAGACCACAGCAGTGACTGCTATTTTTGCTCTTGCATTGTGAAGGGATACAACTTAAAAAATAAGAACGTAATAAGTTACCCCAACCTTCCCTCAGCAATTAGGCCTATGCCTCATAGCAACGAAGTACCTGTGCCTGAACCACCAAAATCTTTGGATCATATTTGTGTGGATGGTTCTGATCATGATGAGACTCATCAGATGGCTTTTCCCGATGAGTCCAGTACTTCCGAGTTTGAAACTGAACCAGATCCGAAACCTGAACTTTTCTCTCAAGCTGAATTGAATGATTTAGTTCGGGATTTAGGACTCCCAAAAGATGCTGCCCAACTGCTAGGTTCTTGGCTTAAACAGAAAAATCTATTGTCACCAGGAACAACTTTTTATTGGTACCGCAACCGCGAGACACAATTTTTGAAGTATTTCAGCAAAGAGGAAGATTTGGTATTTTGCAACGATATATACGGAGTGATGGAAAAGTTTAAACTCAAGTATGATCCTGCTGAATGGTGGCTGTTCATTGATTCATCAAAAGACAGCATAAAAGGTGTTCTTCTTCATAATGGCAACACATTCGCTTCAGTTCCTATTGCTCACTCTGTTATTCTCCAAGAAAAATACGAGAATTTGGCCCTGATTCTTCAGAAGATTCGTTATGATGAGCATAAGTGGATGATTTGTGGAGACTTTAAAATTCTATCCATGCTATTAGGGCAGCAATCCGGTTTCACCAAATATCCCTGCTTCCTTTGCTTGTGGGACAGCCGGGCCCGCGACCTACACTGGGGGAAAAAAGACTGGCCAATTCGGGAGTATTTGAGACCCGGTGAGAAAAATGTTCTTCATGAGAGCTTGGTACCTCGTGATAAAATTCTATTACCACCTCTCCACATTAAGTTGGGTCTCATTAAGCAATTCATCAAGTCCCTTCCAAAAGATGGTGAGTGCTTTCGGTACCTTTGCTCAAAGTTCCCCCGACTTTCTGAAGCAAAGCTAAAGGAAGGAGTGTTTGTTGGCCCTGATATAAGGAAACTCATTTCAGATGGAGCATTCGCTGAAACGATGTCTGAGAAGGAAAAAGAAGCCTGGGATTCCTTCAAGGATGTTGTTCTCAAATTCTTGGGGAACAGGCGGGATGAGAACTATAAGGATATTGTTGCCAGGATGCTCAATGCCTTCAAAGAACAAGGCTGTAACATGAGCCTGAAAGTCCATTTCTTGCACTCCCATGTGAACTACTTTCCCGAAAACTTGGGGGCGTACAGTGAAGAACAAGGTGAAAGGTTTCACCAGGACATCAAGGACGCAGAGAGAAGGTACCAAGGAAGATGGAACACCACTATGATGGCTGATTTCTGCTGGTTGCTGCTGCGGGAAACCCCAGATGAAAAATACGCCAAGCAGCGCACCAAGAGAAGCATTCGGGGGAAGAAGAAACGGGCCCACCAGGAGATTGATTGACCCAAGAATGACTTTAAAATCTAAACTGTGTTGACAAATATCGTGTTTTTACTAAACTTTGAAATAAAAATTTGCTAGTTATTACCACAGTGTCGGATCTCATTTATTAGAATTTTATTTTCACACCATCGGGTGTTTGTCTTCATGTATTGGACAAGAGATTGGATGAACACGGGTGCCTTTATTGGTGGACCACCAATAAAGGCACCCATGTTCATCCAATCTCTTGCCTCATTGTTTCCTGTTGGATCAGCAAGAGCTCTCTGCTCTCTTTGTGCCTGTCTTCATGTATTGCCATGGTGCGGTTTGCGTTTTCTATTCTTACATACATACCTGTACAACATTTTTTGCACATTTCTTTGCTTTGCTTTGTGTCTAACCTCGCTCTTATATGCTCAATGTTTGTGCACATGTATGTGGCTGTTTTAAGTGCAGACAATTTTGCTACCATCACAGTGTGTTTTGTTGACATTACTCTATTCTTATGTGCTGCCTTGTTACAATTTTCTTTATTCTTATTTGAATAACTACTAAACAATTAGTATAAAGAATTCATCCAAGAAACTTTTATCTCGATCACACTCAATCTGAAACGTTCACCTCAAACTGCTAACCCAATGTAGCAAAAAATCTGTACGTGATGGAGCAAATTGGTTACCAGATTTGGATTCAGCGCACCAAAAAACGTAAAAATCAATCGAAACATTAGAGGCAGTTTAAAAAAATTTTTTTTTAGTGTACCTGTGTTACGCTTCCACTTAAGTGGGCACTCTTTACAAGCTTGTAATGTGCGCCCTTTATGTTTACCCCTTGTGCTACATATATACCCTCGTTTCCCCACTTTTGCCGCTTTTATTTCCTAGTAGTTGCAGCCTTATGTTTATACCAATTGTAACCCATCACATACTTATACCCTCCCCCCCTTAATGCTACAGAGCAGCTTACTAATTAGTTGCACTAATCAGTCCTTAGAATCCGGGATCTTGCCTCCCACTCGTACTCTGCCCAACTGGACTGCTTATCTCTGAAGTCTGCTTCCTCCTTTTTCTCGTTGACATGTGGTCTGTGAATGCTCGGTCGGTGTTGATCCTTCGGAAAGGCCTCGGCCCCTTCAATTCCCAAGTCCTGCATATGCGCTATCACCTCTGCTCTGCAGTGTCCTCTCAATGTGCGTCCCTCCTTAGTACAGCCTAGCGCAAAGGGGTGATGCCATCGATATTTTATCCCTTCTCATAATTTTGCAGTTATGTCCTGCAGTTCTCTTCTCCTTCTCAAAGTTGTGTAAGACAGGTCCTCATATAGGGCAATAGAGCGATCTTCCCACTGAATGCTATTTTCCATTCTGGCTTTCCTCATCACCGCCTCTTTTGTAGCGTACCGATGGATACAGGCCTCTATGTCCCTTGGGAGATTGCTCCGTGAGGTGCCCAAAGATCCATGTGCTCTTTCAGGAGTTATCTCTGGTGCTTCCCCCTCAGGCCACAGTTGTTTTATAATGCTCTCTATGGTTTTTGTACAGTCCTGGTATTCCTGTGTCTCTGGCACCCCTCGGACTAATATTGCATCTTCTGCTCCTATTTTCCACATCCTCCAGCTTATCAGCTAGAGTTTCCTGAGCTCTCTAAAGGTCCTTTAGTGTTGAATTCAGAGTCTTTATTTGCTTTGCATTATCAGTACTTTGCTCTTCTACTGTTGCAGTTCTACTTCCCAAATCATGCAGCTCGGCTCTTAGGTCTGCTGCCAATGTGCCAATATCTGTTCTTACTTTGCTCATTTCGCTCTTTATCTCTTATAACCATCTGCGGATCTCCTTCGCACTCATCAGCTCGGAAGCGTCTTCCTCCAATTCACTCCCCTGTTCTCCATGTTCCTTCTGGCTTTGTTTGTGTCCCACTGCACTCGCCGCCATTTTGGGATCCTTTCTTGAGGTTGCAGCCCGATCATAGGCAAATTCTTTGAAATCAGGCTTCTTTTTGCTTGCCATGCCCCACCTACAGCTGCCTGCTTATTCTTGCCTTTTTGCACTTTGCCAGACAGCGGAATAGTGGAAAATTGATTAGGTTCTGTCGCTACTTTTGCTGAGGGACCTCATGGCTCGCGCTGCCATTCTGTATGCTGACATCACCGGCTCTCTCCAGGATGCGAACTTCTCTGCTTTGGAATTTATGCTCAACAGGGAGGATTGAAGAGAACACCTGCACACCAATCTACTTCATCTTCTGTCCCAGAGCTATGAAGTCACTTTGCTGCGCCTGGAAGGATACCTAGCAGTATGATTTATGCCAACATGGATGAGCAACATCGGATAATAATCAATAGGCTTGATGAGTCTCGGCAAGCTCTCTATAATATCTTGGATTTTGGCACCTGGCAGACAGCACACCTCTCTAGACATCAAGTCTGGTTGTCAGATGGATACCACAGTACCCCTCAGAAGAGAGTCACCCACCACCACTACCCTTTGCTTCCTTGTGGTCACGGATTCTGCAACTTTGGGGTGCCTGAACTCTGGTTCTTCCTTTTCCTGGGATGCTTTCACCTACTCCACTTCCAGAGCTGCATAACTGGTTCTTCAGTTCAAGGACTGGAGGAGTTAGATGGTCGATTATGCAGGTTCCGGTGACCTGTGTCCAACTCTTCATTCTGTAGCATCCCATCTTCACCTCTGTTTGAGAGCTTGGATGCTTCAAGAAGCATCTCATCAATGTACTTCTCACTATCTCGGATGCTTCTCAGCCTCATCATCTCTTCTTTGAGCTCCTCCACTTGTTTCCTGAGAGTTTCAGCCTCCAGGCATCTTGTACATGGAACCCGTCCTTTAACTGGCATCGGGCTATCTGTCTGGACAGAGGCTGAAGCTGTAGCAAGGGCAACAGCTTTGGCAATACGATTTTTCCCAGCCATTGTTCAGTTGATGTAGCTTTTCTGCCTGTTGAAGTAAACGAGAGAGACCTACCAAAGTCCGTAACTTTTACTCAGCTGTCCCTAAGAGAAAAAGTAGATAACCTCTTTTATGTGTGTTCTAACAGCGCTGTTCTATGTCCCTGTGTGTAGCCCTGCTTTCTTGCTAGTAGGTTATTACATTACATTAGTAAATTTTGATATTATAGAAACATAGAAACACAGAAATATGACGACAGAAAAAGACCACATGGCCTATCATGGCCTTCCATATCAACAACTACAACAGTCCTCTTTTTTTCTTTAGAGATCCTCTGTGTTTGTCCCATGCTTTTTTGAATTCAGTTACTGTCCTCATCTCCACCACCTCCACTGGGAGACTATTCCACGGATCCACCACTCTTTCCATAAAGAAATATTTCCACATATCACTCCTGAATCTATCCCCTTTCACCCTCATCCCATGTCCCCTCGTAGCAGAACTTGCTTTCAATTGAAAGAGGCTCTTCCACTGAACATTTATGCCACGGAGGTATTTAAACATCTCAATCATATCACCTCTATCCCGCCTTTCCTCTAATGTGTACATATTAAGATCCTTAAGTCTGTCCTCATATGCTTTATAATGAAGATCACTAACCATTTTAGTAGCCACCCTCTGCACCGACTCCATCCTGTTCACATCCTTTGAAGGTGGGGTCTCCAGAATTGCACATTATACTGCAAATGAGGTCACACCAAAGACTTATACAGAGGCATTATCACCTCCTTTTTTCTGCTAGCCATTCCTCTCCGTATGCACCCAAGCATTCTTCTAGCTTTTGCCGTCACCTTTTCTACCTGTTTAGCTACTTTAAGATCATCAGACACAATCACGCCTAGGTCCCGCTCTTCTTTAGTGGACAAAAGTACTTCACCCACTATACTATATTGCTCCCTTGGATTGCTGCAGCCCAAATGCATGACCTTACATTTTTTAGCATTAAATCCCAGCTGCCAAATTCTAGACCATTCTTCAAGCTTAGCTAGATCCCTCCTCATGTTATCTACACCTTCCTGGGTGTCTACTGTATTGCAGATTTTGGCATCATCCGCAAAGAGGCAAACCTTAGCCGACAGCCCTTCTGCTATATCACTAATAAAGATGTTAAAAAGAATCGGACTGAGAACAGATCCCTGGGGCACACCACTGGTAACATCCTTCTCCTCAGCGTGAGCTCCATTTACCTGTACTCTTTGTCGCCTCCCACACAACCAATTTCTATCCCAAGCAGTAACTTTAGGGTCCATCCCTAAGGTGCTGAAGAATATGGATTAATATGCTCCCTTTGTAAAATAACCTAATCAAAGCTCCTTGAAGAATGGCAAATTGTCAACCAGCTAAGTAGGGATTTGCCCTATATAGCAAGAAGTCTCACATGAGGTGGGTAAGAACTGGTTGGATAAGGAGGTATCTAACACCTGATGAGGTCAGAAAAAAAGCAATGTACTTTAACAGCAGAGTTTTACCCAAGAACACAAAAAATTCTCCTTTCGCAATACAGCACCAGATAAAGAATTAGTTATTAAAAATGAAAACCAAAACCCTTTAAGAGCTTTCAGGCAGAGAGCTTGTATTTAAAAGCACTGGAGACCCTTTTAGGAATGGCAGTACTTGCAAGGCAGTGTACACCTTTATACAACACTCAATTGCCCAGCTCACCTGTAGGCTAATTAAGACCACTAACACCTGATGAGGTCAGTGACTTCAAAGAGTTTGCTTTGAATGGAAGCCTAGAAAAAGAACAATATGCTCTAACAGTAGAGCTTTACCCAAGAGCACAACATTTTCCCCTTTTCAAATACAGTACCAGATAAAGAATTAGCTATTATAAATGAAAAACAAAACCCCTTTAAGAGCTCTCATGCAGAGAGCTTGTATTAACTTGCTTGCAATGGAGATTC
The DNA here is from genome assembly GCA_033557465.1 of Ichthyophis bannanicus. Classification (NCBI taxonomy): domain Eukaryota; kingdom Metazoa; phylum Chordata; class Amphibia; order Gymnophiona; family Ichthyophiidae; genus Ichthyophis; species Ichthyophis bannanicus. The sequence continues at coordinate 540,461,394 of CM066034.1, read as the reverse complement.
ATTTAGGATTCGCATTAATATTTAATAAAGTCATATAGGCGCCTATGTCAGATTGCACCAAAATAGGTGTTATCCTGTTGACTTAACCTAGGTGCCCTGTGTTAAAATAACCTTTCAGGAAAGTAATTTTTTAAGTCATATTCATGTGTAGATGGGTTCTTATAAAATCAGATCACGCGTACAAGTATGCGCAGTGCAAGCCAGCATGTATGTGTAGAGAAGGCGTGCTCAGGGCCAGAGTTTGGGTGGAGTCGCAGTTTACACACGTATTTTATGGGCTAACATTTTTGCTTGCTCTGGAGCAGGCGTAATGTCCATGCCTTCTGTGTAGACACAATTGCTACAGGATTTGTGCTAGTATTTTATAAAGTTACATAGGCGTTTATGTATCTTTATAAAGTAGGATAAACAGGCGCTATCTTGCCTTAAAATCATAAGTGTATCATTATAAAATCACTCCCTGTATTGCTTTATCTGCATAACTCCCAAAGCTGTGTGAGTAAATACCAGCTAGCATGTATGAAAATGCACATAATGTTTGCACACCCATGCATGGTGTCACACGTCAGACATTCACGTGCTCCATACATATATGCTAGCTTTTTCACATACGTAACTTCCTGGTTCTCCTTGCCTCTTTTTTAGGGACACATTTGAGTGCTGCAGGATATTGACTTGCTTGATGTAACCCCTTGAATTCTTCAGTGGAGAGGGACAATAGCATCAGGCTCAGAAGGTTAAGACCAAAATACAGAAAGAAAATACAATGTTCACACCAGATTCTTACGGCTCCAAAATTAAAGTTTACAGAGGCAATCATAGGAAAAACAAAAGAACAGGCTGGATAAACAGGAGTAGTTCTATATGAATTCTTTTTCTATTTTAGTCTCCCATTATTACAGTTATTATGCTCAGTTGCTGTCTTAAAGAACATAGGTTTATTTTCTGACAGTAGGATGCGGGTTTTCTATGGTTGCTTTCATTCTATTTTCACTACTGTTTCCTATGGAGTAAGGGCACATAAGTGTTTGATAGTATAATTTGTTGGGGCAGTGTGGTGAGTGAAGTGTGTTTTTGGCTTTTTGCTCAAAGTTGAAACTGATATGACAGCTTAAGCATATTCCATGTGCTTCTCCCACCCTTTTCCAGATGTTGCTGCTGTCAGGATAGACTCTGAAAAGAAATAATGAGGCTAATGGATATTGGAGGACATCTAAGAAATACTCGTACTGTGCAGCTTCTCCATGTGTAAATACACCATTTACACGTGTAGACTGGAGAGACATGTAAAAGGCAATTCAGAATGCTGCTGTTTACATGTGTAGAAGCCTGGAATGCACAGATTTAAAGGGGGCATGTGATAGGCATGATTTGGGCAGGCCAAAAAATTATACATGTATTTCCCATTTTACAATGGGAATGCACGTATAATTTTAAACAATTCCCCGTTGGCTTTTGCAGCTCCACTGAGCCACACATAAAGTTTGGCAAAGTGTTCATTTTAGACATGGCTTCAAACGAGGGATTGAGCGGACATTTGTGCGTAGCTCAGCGCCCCAGTGCTTTCTATAGCCTTTAAACTATAAAACTTTACCTTTGGGAGCTTTACTTCGTCATTGGCTGCTTTATATGTGTAAAGGTCTGCAATATGTCTGAAATTCCTTTTGTACCTGAATGGAACGCACCATGAGCTACTCCTGAAAACAAGTGAGCTAAATACAAAATCCCTTCCTCCCTCTTCTACATATAAATGCCGGCACTTGTACATAAAAATTGTGAAAATCAGCACTTCGCATATAATCGCCAGCCCTCCGAGTCCTGCCACTCTTTATCTGCATGTTCTCTGAAATCACTGTTCCCGTAGATTTGCCAGCACCCTTATATATATTTTACATAAGGCTCTGGGTTGGGCACAGTCTTTTGCTACATACTCGGGGAAATGTGGACATCTTGATCTGGACCTCCGATTTTCCACATTGAGCCCCTATTCATAATGGGACTTCGCACAATGCATCACAATTATTAATTTAATATTATTATTATTTAACTCACGGCTTTCTAGTAGACATTCAAGTCACATTACATTCAGTTGGTGTTTCCCTGTCCCCAGAGTGCTTACAATCTAAGTTTGTACCTGAGGCAATGGAGGGTTATGGGGCTTGCCCAAGGCCACAAGGAGCATCAGTGTGGGATTTGAACCTTGGTCCTTCCAGTTCCAGGCTGCTGTTCACAAGCTAGAGAGTGGGGACCAGTCTAAAGCTTAGTGGAAAAAGGGTTCATTCATATTTTCAGAGATATGCTTGGCCTGTCATCTGATGCTATATGTTTAAATCATTTTCATTAATGATTAGGCAAACACACCCAGCCTGTGGGGAAAACATAGGATACAATATTAGCTAGACTTGGAAAATAACACTTTTTATATATTCCGGAATAAGTCAATTGGGCCCATAGGTTAATAAAACTTTATGATTTTTATCTCTGGTGCCTATATCCAGTACTTAAAAACAGGTCCAGCCCAAGGTTTTCTGTCACCCTAGGCAGAAACCCTGGCTGCACTGCTCCCCCCAACTGCCGTTGCCACCGCCCCTCCCCTCCAGCCGCCGCCGATTCCATCTCAGGAGGAAGAGGCAGGCAGCAGCAGTGGCAATATTTCTAAAAGCGACGGCTTCTTGCCGCCACTTTCTTGCCCACAGCAGCTGCTTTTGGAAATACTGCCTCGGCCGCCTCCCCCTTCCGAGATGGAATTGGCAGCAGGTGGGGGGGGGGGGGATGCAGTGGCAGTAGCTGATGGGGGGTGCAGCTGGTCATGTGTGCCCCTGCCACCTCCGCCCGGGTCAGCTACCTAGCTCACCTAGTGGACAGGCCGGCCCTGCTTACAAAGAACCCACACCCTCTGCTATAGTTGAGACGGGAGTCGGTGTGGGGATATATGGTCTTTCATTCTGCCACAGTTTTTGCAGATTGTGTTGTCTTTGCTTTCTCAGGGTGATCAGGACCACGATGTATCTGCTCTATTGCCTTCATGTGAATGCGTGTCTGTATTACTGGGCATCAGACTTCGAGGGCCTGGGATCTACACCATGGGTCTACAATGGAGAAGGGAACAGGTAGAATCCACTGGTACAGACAAGTGCTATCACTACTTCCTTGCAGGTCAATATTCAGCTGCAGAAGTCAGTGGGTTTTTTTTAAAGCTGGCTCTGATGTTTAAAAAAAAACACATTTTCCATGCCGCTATCTGAATAGTCAGCAGGGCTGAATATGTGTATAGACCGCTGACTACCCACAGGTATACATATAGTGCTGATATTTAAACTGCTATCTGTATAGTTGAGCAGTTTAATTTAGAACAGATGTTTTTATGTCAAAAATTAAACTGCTTAGCTACATGGATAGCAGCAGAATACCACTGCTAAACATATGTAGTGCAATGCAATGTATGCCGTTGAGTTAATGAGACTCCTAGCGACCCAGCAGCCCTTGCATTTTCGTGGCAACGTGTGACCGGAAGTAGATTGTCAGGCCTTTCTTCCGAGGGCTAAACATATAGCTAAGTGAAACACTCTCTCTCTGTCCTAGTAGTACCTGAATAGTGCCAGAGTGTCTGGAGGGAAGATTTGGCGGCACTATTTTATATAGTGGCATTGAAAATTCATGGATCAGGGATTTGTATGTTTAGCAGTACCCGCTAAGGAGGTCATTTTATAAAGTCATTCCCCCATGCATGTGACTATTTACGCACGTAAATGACCTCTTATAAAAGACTGACCGGCGTAAAAGTATGCCCTTTGCTCTGAAGGTGTGCACTTTAGAGGGAGACATAGCCAGGGCATAGCCTGAGCGGAATATGGGCAGAGTTTGTATATGCATTATTTATTTTATTTATTTATTTGGTTTAATATACCGCGCTATTTTAAATCAGCGTGGTTTACAGCATAACAACTCAATACATAGAACAGGTTTACCTAGAACATGTGAACCGAGCTTAACAATGAGGACAATAACAGTAGTCTTCCATAGCAAGGTGATCATAGACTACAATACAGCAAACTATTTACAATCGGAAAGGAGGATTATGAAGTCAATATGGTATTGGGCAAGGTAAGGAGGCGAGGCAATAGTGGGCTACGTTACATGGTCAAAGTATAGCTGGAAGAGGTGTGTCTTTATTGCCTTTTGAAAGGTGGACAGGTCAGTGATGAGACGGATAGGAGCAGGGAGGGAGTTCCGGAGCAGAGGGGCAAAAAGAGTGAAGGCTCTATGAGTTTTTATTAGCTACAGTGGGAATAGCAGAGTACTTGTCATTCCCACTCTATTTATTACTACTGAGCATTTGCATAGCGCTACAAGACGTACGCAGCACTGCACAGACATGTAAGAGACAGTCCTTGCTCGTTAGAGCTTACAATCTAGTCAAGACAGCCAACACAGTAGCTTAGACATAGGATACATCTAGGGGGAATGGTAAGGAAACGCAAAGGAGATCAGGTGAGTCAAGATCTGAAAGCGGCAGCGAAGAGGCGAGTTTTCAGCCTGGATTTGAAAAGGGTCAGAGAAGGCGCCTGACGTACAGACTCAGGTAGTTTATTCCAGGCGTAAGGAGCGAAGTCTGGAGTTAGCAACAGAAGAGTAGGGCACAGATAGAAGCAATTTGCCAGAACAGCGGAGTGCCTAAAGAGGGGTGTAGGGAGAGATACGAGAGGAAAGGTAGTGAGGAGCTGCAAAGTGAATGCACTTATAGGTCAGCAGGAGAAGTTTGAACGTAATGCAGAAACGGATAGGAAGCCAATGAAGAGACTTCAGAAGAGGAGTAATATGAGTATGATGAGGCTGGCGGAAGATTAGCCGCGTGCAGCACAGTGTTGAACAGATTGAAGGGGAGAGAGATGATTCAGCGGGAGACCAGAAAGGAGCAGGTTACAATAGTCCGGACGGGAGGTGATTAAGGAGTGGATAAGTGTCTTAATAGTATGTTCATAAAGGAATGGGCGGATTTTGTTGATGTTATACTGAAGGAAATAGCAGGTCTTAGCTATCAGATGGATGTGTGTGGAGTAGGAGAGAGAGGAGTCAAAGACGACCCCAAGGTTGCGAGCCGAGGAAACAGGGAGGAGTAGAGAGTTATCCACAGAGGCTGAGAAAAGAGGAAGAGGAGAGAAGGTTTTAAGGGGGGAAATAAGAAGCTCAGTTTTGGCCATGTTCAATTTCAAGCAGCGGTGAGATATTCATTCAGCAATGTCAGAAACGCAAGCAATCCAGGTCTGGATTGCTGGAGAGATTTCAGGTGTGAAGAGGTAGATCTGGGAGTCGTCAGCATGAAGATGGTACTGAAAGCCATGGGAAGAGATGAGTGCACCAAGGGACTGAGTATAGAGAGAGAAAAGGAGTGGACCCAAGACAGATCCTTGGGGTACACTGACTGAGAGCGGGATAGCAGCAGAGGAGGATCCACCAGAACAAACACTGAAAGAGCAATGGGAGAAATAAGAGGAGAACCAGGATAGTACAGAGCCCTTAAAACCAAGCGAGGACAGGGTATCAAGGAGAAGGATGTGATCAAGTGTCAATACGTGCAAACGTGTACACCCATTCACAAGTGATGGCGCCTACATTCATGGTACTTTCTCTGCCACCTATGCTAGTATTTTATAAAGTAGGCGCCTGCCCATAGCACCCTGTTATAAAATTATCAATGCACAGAAGTCACCTATTTCAATGATTTGGGTTGCGTAATTTAGGAAGATCCTATTCTGTAAGTACATGAATCAGCGTGATGGTGCGTACTTTCAGAGTGAGTGAGCACAGGAATAGAGCATAGGCAGAGCCTAAACTTACATGTATAAATTCTGAAATATTATAACTTACACATGTTTTCTACATATTTAGGTTCAAGTATTTACAACAAGTCTATGGTTGGTGCAAGTAGTCTCACCTAGATTTGGTGCATATATGTGCCTATTTTATTTTAGAAAATAGGTTAACAATACACACATGACAATGTACATTAAACCAAGTGACCCTTATAGAATTACCGCCTTGTAAAGTTCCTTTGAATACTGGTCCGATGTTGGCAAGCTGAGGAACTGTTTCTCATCACCGTGACTAACGGTGTTGTGAAACTGAGCAGGCTGAGTGCAAAGCTTACTGCTAAGCCTCTTCAGACTATAAAAGCAAAATAGAGTACCAGCTATTGCCGCACTCAAGACGAGGATTGGGCACAATGGCCTGAAGCTGGGGAAGCCTTTCCAGAATGTCCTTGGCCACCACTTTCTTGAGTAGAAAACCTCATGGAGGCACCACAAAGGTATCCAAGATAGGCTTAGTGCACTTCAAGACATAACCTTGCCAAATGATGTCATGAACGCACTGATCCATGTGGGAGTTTTGTTCTGTGCTTAATGTCGTATCGATGGATTTGATTGTTACGTGTTTTATTTTGTGTATGTTTTTATTGTAATCTGCCTCATAGATAGTGTGGAATATGAATTATTTTAAATATATAAATAAATGGTGATGAATATCTATTCCTGGTAAATGAGACTTAGACATCCACCTATCAGAGGCATCTCAGAATGGGCCCACTGACCACCACTGACTGGGATGGGAGACACTGGCTCCAGAGGAGAAAGAGTCTAAGAACCTCTGTGCCCCCCAAAAGGGCTAAGATTTACCATGAGACTTGCCCAATGGCACTGGCTGTTTACCTGGATGGTGTCTCCATGAGTCCCTAAGCCAGAAGCTCAATGCCAAGCACCGCAATGAGCTCTTTGTCTCCAACAGATAGTGGATAGATTTTCTCCTCTCTGAAGAAAATTCTGAAGATTGAGAAGAAAACATTGATTAAACGTTTGTGAATTACTTCTTTAAGGGTGACTCTCTCATTTTAGCATGATGTAGGAGTCTCCACTAGACTGTGGTCTTTTTGGTAGCCATAGGAGGAGGAAAAATTGGTTCAACTCCACACACTTATCACGATAGCCTGTTGAGCAGCCAGAAATTGGAAGGATTTGGAAAGATCTGGAAGAGTTCAGCATCCTCACACAACCTCAGCGCCCCTCCCTCCTCCTCTGTTCCCCCCTACTCTCTCCTGAAGATCGCAGAAGGCTCTCAGAGGAGCCTGCCAGCCACCTTAAACACAGTACTGCAAAAGCCAATGAAACAGTATCAGGGGGTAGAGCTGAACCCTGCATGAATCCTCTGCTTAGGGCTCTCAGGGAATGAGTACCAAGCCTTGTCCTTGTCATTGTCTCTTTGTTGGGAGCCCCCGATTCCATCTGTGTGGGATGCAATTCAGGGTAGACCGCTGACAACTGTTGGCATCGTGTGAGGGTTTCCTGCCATTTTCTGCACGCGAGTAGCATATTCTCCTATTGTACGCCTGGCAGTCGTGCGGTCTGTATGCACGTTCTGCCCAAGTGGCTCCAACGCGCTTTCCTATCCTAGTGCCTCTAACATGCACTCCAGTAAAAGCACAGTTAACACACGCCTTCTGGCTGCAATGGCTTTAGTGCGCACTGTTGTGATACTTGCCTTAACTCTCTTATGTCTTCTTCCAGTAATCGTCGTTTGGCCTGTGGCAAGCAAGGTGCCTCATCTCTAGCTTCTGGACTCTGCTCTTCCAGCATGGCAGCTCCTAAGTTGTTCCTGGAGGGATTTCCCCCCATCTCTGCACTGGGGGATGCGATGAGTCCGGTGTGGGTAAAGATAACTATCCAGTCAGAGGTTCCGGTGACCATGCTGTGCACTGCTCCCCATCCTCTAGGGGATTGACGGCGACCTGGTCCCTGGTGTAGGAAGGTCATTTCTGCGTGAAGAGCTTCCGGACTCTAGATTCTCCTCCCCAGAATTCTTTTCCTTTTACAACAGGCCTGATCATTCTGGCATGGAAATTAGTACTCTGCAGCCTCTGGGTTCCCCCGAGTACAGTCTCAGGAGGGATAGGCTGAGAGTGGAAGCCCTGTTCAAATAGTCTATGGCTAAGCGTCACCAGCAAAGGTCTCCTCCTAGAGATGGGGATTAGCTGGGATCTTTCCAAGATCTGGACTGTGGCTTGGATTCATATATAGTATTCTGCTAGTATTATTTGTTTGATGTGGATGAAGAAGTACTCTCACTTTCAGAGGATTGTGAGGAGGCCAATGTTATCTGTCTGTTCTGGAAGGAGGAACAGGAGGTGTTGATTCCCAGTGTCTCATCCACCTTGAATTTGGCGGTTGCTTCAGGCACGGAGCAGGAACTGAGGATGTTTCCACACCTGCAAGGTGTGTGGAAATCCACTACTGTCTTCCCATTCCCAGAGATACTCAAGGGCTGTTCCAGTAAGAGTGGGATTCCCCCAACTCCCTGCTTCAGCGGCTAAGGATGTATAAGAGGATGCATGCTTTCCTGGAGAAGGAGTGCATTGTGTGGTTTGATATTTCCAAGGTGGATATGCAGGTCATGGTGGTCACCTGTGGAAGGTGGGTCAGCCTTAAAGGAAATTCTGGACTGAAAGGTGGATTCGTGCTGAAGATCCAGTTCGCTGCAGCGGCTGCAATTCTTGACTTTATTATTATTATTATTTATTATTTATTAACAATTCTTATATACCGCACTATTAGACATCAGCGCGGTTTACATTGAACAAAAACATCCGACAATTTACATATGTCTGGTCATTACATTTAACAGGAAGTATAACTTGGCGAAATAGGGGAAACTAAATACAATGAGGGTTACTTTGTGGTATGTTCAGGCCTGACATCTTAAGCCCTGCTTCTGTGGATTTAATCTCTTCCGCTGGATGATTCTATCCTCTTTTAGAGTCAGCTACAGACTTCCTTTCTGATGCCATGTATGGCCTGGTACATCTAGCGGGCAGGAATTGTGCCTTGTCAACTGTGACATGGCATTGGCTTGGTGCAGTCATGGGGCAGTGGACTCATCTTCTAAGGCCTGGTTGCCCGTTTTTGTTGGGTCCTATTTGGAGAAGCTGGTGAAGAATCTGGGCGAGATGATAATCTTACCGACAACCAGAGGACAGGTCCAAGGGGCCTGTGAAGCAGGCAGGAGCCCCTTTTCTGTTAGTTTCTGCTCGCTCCTCACGGGCACGCTGGCCGGACTCCTGGGCGTCTCGAGATGCTCATCACTACCAGCCTGTAAAACCTATTTCCCCCTCTGCTTAAGGACTTAGGGTTCGTTCTCAGTCCTTTCGTGGCATGCTTGAGCCCAGGGACCATATCCCCTCCAGAGGAGGCCATCCCGGGTTGCACAATGAATGTTTGGGGGCCTATTCCCTGGTTCCCCTGGTTGGGTGTAGGCTTCACCTCTTCTTTAGGAATGGGCCCAGGTCACCAAGCATTGCTGGGTGCTAATCCCTATTCAGTAAGATATGGCCTGGAAAGCAAAGAGACGATCTGGACCACTTGTGTCTTCTCCCCTTATAGGCCTGCAAACAACAGGGCCACTGTGTGAATCCCTTTAGACAAGTTGCCTCTCCTGAAGGCAGTGGTACCTGTTTTTACAGATGATCAGGGCAGGGGCAGGTATTCCATCTGTTTTCATGGTGGCCAACAAAGAAGGAACATTCCGGTCCATTCTGGACCTCAAACGTGTCAACAAGTGCTTGTGTGACATGCGTTTCTGGATGGAAACTTTGCAATCCAGATTTAAGCGGTATGCAGAGGGGGTTCCCAGCATCTCTGATTTTGGCCGAGGCGTATTTTCATATTCCGATCTGGGGATTAGCAAGCATCTCTGTTTTGCCATGCTTGGCTCTCACCTTCAATCCACTGTCCTTCCATTCTGACTTTCCACTGCCTGAAGGACGTTCTCCAAGGTTACAGTGGTGGTAAGGAGGGTAAGATGTTCAACTTAACCACAGCAGACTGATGATATCCATTTTATTCGTTAATAAGTTCTTTTTTATGACGGTATTATAATGAAAAATATAAAATCTGAAAGACTTATCTTATCAATATAGCAGTTCCTATAAGTCTTTCAGATTTTATATTTTTCATTACAATACCATCATAAAAAAGAACTTATTAATGAATAAAATGGATATCATCAATCTGGTGTGGTTAAGATGAACATCTTACCCTCCCTCGATGTTATCCGACAAAAAATATTAAGGAGATCACTGGTGGACTGTTTCAGGGTCTTTTTGTTTTGGGGTATTCTCTTTCAGAGGCATCTCAGGTAGCTCCCCGAGTGATGTCCTTTCTGATGAACCTCGGCTGGGTGATAATTGGGGAAGAGCCAGTTGTTGCAATCCTAGTCCCAGGAGTTGCTGGGAGTACATTTTAGATACTCGAGTCTGTGGGGTCTTTCTGCCAGTGAAGAAAGTCAAGGTTATTAAGAACATAAGAAATGCCTTACTGGGTCAGACCAAGGTCCATCAAGCCCAGTATACTGTTTCCAACAATGGCCAATCCAGGCCACAAGTGCCTGGCAGGTTCCCAAAGAGGTACACAGGTTCCACAGAACTTCTTCCGGGGCAAGCAGTGGATTTCCCAGGTCCTTTTTAATAATGGCTTATGGACCTTTCCTCCAGAAACTTGTCAAAACCTTTTTTTAAACCAAGCTACACTAACAGCTTTTATTACATCCTCTGGTAATGAATTCCAGAATTTGATTACATGTGGAGTAAAAACATATTTTCCCTTATTAGTCCCTTATTATGGTTTCTGTGCAATATCGCATGGAAGCCGCTACCACTGTTTAGTAAATATACCCCCATGTGTACTTTTAAGCATAGCCCTTGGGGTAACACTCAGCTGCTTCCTCTTGCTGATGCGTGAAAGGGCTCAAGGGGGACTATTACTGGATCTCATGCTACACATGACAAAAGCTTAGTAAGAGTCTTTCTTTTTCTTTTTTTTTGCTTCTTTTTCTACAGTTACATTCGCTGCTATTACTGGGCTGTGAAAACCCTGATCACTATTGGAGGACTGCCTGATCCAAAGACTCTATTTGAGCTCTGCTTCCAGTTACTGAACTATTTTATGGGAGTCTTTGCCTTTTCTGTCATGATTGGTCAGGTAAGTAAAAGGAAATAAATGTTTTCGCTTGGTAAATATCTTAGCTGAGAGGCTTACGATGGAACTTTGAATTTCCAGGGTACTGTAACTAACATTTATATCACACAATAAAAAATCCTTAACCTTTCTTTCAGTCCCCCTAACTAACTCCATCCCATTTTTTCCACAGTGTGTAAAAGGGCTTTTTAAAAATTACCCCAAATGTTATGTTCAAAAGTACACATGACATCAAGAAGGTATGTATTTTTACATGGAGTTTGGGCAGAGCATATGCAGAGTCATGATTTACATACATTGTTTATAAAATACATTTTAATATTTATGCTCACTCCCAAGCAGATATAAGTGTAATTTCTCCTGCTTTTGCCCTAGTATTCTAAAAATACACTCCCTTCTCATCCTGCTAGACCAGTCCAGACCTATGGGTTACACCACCAAACCAGCAGATGGAGGCAGAGAACCTACATTTTCTCTATCTCCAGCAAATGATTGCAAATGGACTGGTGCAGCAGGAGTTTCTTTCTAGACCAGATTCCTAGGGGCACAGTCTGTGGCCCCGTGATTGAGCCCTTCTGGCTGGTGGATGCTCTCAGAGATCAATCTGTTAACCTTTGCCCTGACTGAGAGGAGTGTTTCCTCCTCTGTCCCTAGGCTCTGTGGGTCTGGGTCCAAGTGGGACCTTTGACTTGGCAGTGATCATAAGAACATAAGAACATAAGAAATGCCATACTGGGTCAGACCGAGGTCCATCAAGCCCAGTATCCTGTTTCCAACAGTGGCCAATCTAGGTCATACGTACCTAGCAGTTTCCCCAAAAGACACAGGTTCTGCAGTGCTTGTACTAGGTCAAGCATTGATATCCTGGGTCCCTTTTTAATAGCGGTTTATGGACCTTTCCTCCAGGAACTTGTCCAAACCTTTTTTAAACCCAGCTATACTAACAGCCCTTACTACATCCTCCGGTAACAGATTCCAGAGTTTGATTACACGTTGAGTGAAGAAATATTTTCTCTTATTTGTCTTAAATAGTTTACCCCGTAGCTTCATTACATGTCCCCTAGTCCTTCTATATTCTGATAGCGTAAACAATTGATCCACGTTTATCCGTTCCACTCCATTCATTAATTTATAGACCTCTATCATATCTCCCCTCAGCCGTCTCTTTTCCAGGTTAAAGAGCCCTAACCTTTTTAGCCTCTCTTCATAGGAGTAGCCTTCCATCCCCTTCACCAATTTGGTGGCTCTTCTCTGTACTTTTTCTAATAACTCTATGTCCTTTTTAAGATACGGTGACCAGAATTGCACACAATATTCAAGGTGCGGTCGTACCATGGAGCGATACAGAGGCATTATAATATCCTTTGTTTTATTCTCCATCCCTTTCCTTATGATACCTAGCATTCTATTTGCTTTCTTGGCCGCCACTGCACACTGGGCGGAGGGTTTTAACATGTTATCCACGATGACTCCTAAATCTTTTTCCTGGGTGGTGGTTTCTAATGTGGAGCCTTGCATCGTGTAACTATAGTGTGGGTTGTTCTTTCCTAGGTGCATAACTTTGCACTTGTCCACATTAAATTTCATCTGCCATTTGGATGCCCAGTCTTCCAATTTATCCAGATCCTCCTGCAGTTTTCCACAATCCTCTTGGGTTTTAACAACTTTAAACAGTTTTGTGTCATCTGCAAATTTGATAACCTCACTAGTTATTCCCTTTTCCAGGTCATTTATGAATATGTCAAAAAGTAGCGGACCCAGTACAGATCCCTGGGGTACTCCACTATTCACCTTTTTCCATTGGGAATATTGGCCATTTAGCCCTACCCTCTGCTTTCTATCTTTTAACCAGTTCCCGATCCACAATAGTACACTGCCTCCTATCCCATGACTTTTTAGCTTTGCCAAAAGTCTCTGATGGGGGACCTTGTCAAAAGCTTTCTGAAAGTCCAGATACACTATATCAACCGACTCACCTTTGTCTACCTGTTTATGCACACCTTCAAAAAAACAGATCAGATTAGTAAGACAAGATCTTCCTTGTCTAAAGCCATGTTGGCTGTCTCCCATTAGGCCATGACTATCTACATGCTGTGTAATTTTGTTCTTTATGATGGTTTCTACCATTTTCCCTGGTACTGACGTCAGGCTCACCGGTCTGTAATTTCCCGGGTCACCCCTGGAACCCTTTTTAAAAATTGGTGTTACGTTGGCGACCCTCCAATCTTCAGGTATTACAGATGATTTTAATGAAAGTTCACAGATTACCAATAGCAGGTCTGCAATCTCATATTTCAGTTCTTTCAACACTCTTGGATGTATACCATCCGGTCCAGGTGATTTGCTACTATTCAGTTTATCAAATAGTTGTAATATATCTTCCCGGTGTAGCGATATTTCTCTCAATTCCTCTGCAGTATCACCTTTAAATACCACTTCAGTCTTGGGTAACATCCCTACATCTTCCGCAGTAAAGACCGAAGCAAAGAATTCATTCAGTCTCTCTGCTATAGCCTTGTCTCCTCTTACTGCCCCTTTTACCCCTCTATCATCTAATGGTCCAATTGACTCTCTCACAGGCCTTTTGCTACGAATGTACTTGAAAAAGTCTTTATTTCATGTTTTTGCTTCCGTAGCAAGTTTCTTCTCAAATTCCCGCTTTGCCTGCCTTATCAATGCTTTGCATTTAACTTGCCAGTGCTTGTGCTGTTTCCAGTTTTCATCATTTGGCTCTTTTTTTCCATTTCCTGAAGGTTGCTCTTTTGGCAGCAACAGCCTCTCTGACCTCACCTTTAAACCATGCTGGCAGTTTTTTGGACTTTCTGCCACTTTTCTTAATGCGTGGAATACAGCTGGTCTGGGCTTCGAGGATAGTATTTTTAAATAACACCCAAGCTTGCTGTAAGTCTTTAATCTTTGGAACCGCTCCTTTTAGTTTTTTCCGAACTATATTCCTCATTCTATCATAGTCTCCCTTTTGAAAGTTAAAAGGTAGTACTGTGGATTCCTTTACTATCTGTCCTCCACTGATTAAATCAAACATGATCATACTATGATCACTATTGCCAAGTGGTCCCAACACCCTTATTTCTTGCACCAGATCTGGCGTTCCACTAAGGACTAGGTCCAGTATGGCTTCCCCTCTGGTTGGTTCATGAATCAGCTGCTCCAAGAAGCAGTCATTTATTTCATCTAGAAACTTTATCTCTTTAGCTTGTCCTGCTGTGACACTGTCCCAGTCGATACCGGGGTAATTGAAATCACCCATTATTACTACTCTGTTGTGGCTTTTGTTAGCTTCCTTGATTTCTTTGAGCATTTCATCATCCATTTGTTCATTCTGGCCAGGCGGTCGATAGTATACTCCCACTGCCATCACCTTCCTCTCCATTGCCTCAGGTACAAACTTAGATTGTACGCCCTCAAGTGGGACCTAGACTGGTGTAGCAAGAGCCAAGGAAAAGAAATTAGCAGGTAAGAACAAAGTTCATCTTTTTTTTCATCCTGCTAGACTAGTCTGACTGATTGGATATACCCAATTTTCAACACCCTGCGCAGGAGGAAAACAAGTCCCCCTCCAACAGTGCCTAGCCAAAGGCACCATCCTTTCTAGCACAAACATCCAGTTTGTAGTGCTTAACAAAGGAATGTAGCAACGACCATGTCATTGCTCTGCAAATGTCTTCTGGGGCAACAACCCTAGACTCCAACCAGGATGCCACTTGGATTCTTGTAGAGTGCACCCAAATTACTCTTCAGCTGAAAACATACACTGACTCTATCACCATCTTGATCCACTGTGCCAAGGAGGAGTTCAAATTGCTTCACCCTTGCGTGACCCAATGAACAGAACAAAGAGTCAGCTGGATTTCCAAAAGAAGTTTGTAACCCCCAAATAACAAAGCAAGACCCCTGGAACATCCAGTTTGTGCAGAATCTGAGAGACTCCGTCTTTCATGACCCTGAAAAAGGAGGCAAAGAAATGGATGGTTGATAAGAAAGGGTGAGGCTACCTTGGGAAAGAAAGATGCAATATGTGTAAGGACAAATGAGGGTCCCTATATGAGAGTGTCTGCAACTCTGAGATACATCTGGAGAAACTTATAACCACCACGAAGACCGTATTCAGGGTCATGTTCTAATCATCACCTTTTCAACAGCCCAAAGGGAGACTCCACCAGGGCATTCAGCAGTAGATTAAGAGCCTACTGTGACACCACTATGTGAATGGCAGCCAGATATGCTGGATCCCTGAAGACAATGGGAAATATTCAGGTAAGCCACAAACAAGGTCTCCTTCACTCAACATCTGTAGCAGGACAAAGCTGCCACCTGGACCTTAAAGGAGCTGATAGCCAAGCCCTGGCAAAGGCCTCCTTGCAAGAACAACAGAATGGACGGGGTATCTGTTTGCCAAGCAGACAACCCACATTCTCCACATGATGACTCTAACAAGCACCAGACTCAAACTTAAGCCAAAGAAGTTGAGTTCCTGCATATTCTCAGTAATTACTGCTGCTGAGTAATCTTTGTATTTTAGCCAGACCCTCTCAAGGGTCAAGCCATAAACCAGAAGGGAACTGGATCCTCCAAGAAAATTGGATGTTGATATAGAAGCTCTAGTTTTTGGTTTGGGGGTAGTTTGTGGGGTAGTTAGCAATTGTGGGGAGTATATTTTAAGGTTTCGGCAGATTATGAGCTGCTAGGCAGGTGCAAGGGAGGGTTTTTTAGGTGTAGGGGCAGTGAGCACATTGGAGGGGCACTTGTGAGGGGGCAGATTTTAGGAATGGGGCAGTTAGAGGGGTGGTGGGACAGATGCAGGCACCATTTGGTGAGGTGGTGAGACAGTTGTAGGGTAGTTTATAGGAATGGGGCAGTTTATGGCATGGTGGGGCAGCTGTAGAGGGTATTTTGTTAAGGGTGGGAGCAGTTTGTGGGGTGGTGGGGCCGTTGTGGGAGGTTGGTTTTTGGGATGGGGCAGTTTGCAGGGTGGTGAGGCAATTGAGTGGGGATATTTTTTTTCATGGTAGAGACATTTGACAGATTGGGAGGCCAGTTGTGAGGGAGTGATTTTTGGGGATGGGGCAGGTGTGGGATGGTGGGGCAGTTTGGGGGCTTTTTTGGGGGTGGGGATAGCTTATAGATTTGGGAGAACAGAGAACAAGGAGAGGGAGTTTGAAAGGAGCAATTTCCTAACTGCTGTGTTTTCAGACTATGAAAGTTTCAATGCTACAGAAGCTGGAAGGAACTCCTCCCATAGAAATGCATTGGGCTATTTCTTGGGGTGGCATATTACTCTGGAACTCTGGATATCCTGTAAACTCAACTGGCCTAGGGGGTACTGGAGGTCTGGGTGGAGAACCACTGGTATAATTCTTTCCAACTTCCGTTGAGTTGGAAAGAACTGGAAAGAATCAAAAAGGAAACAAGAGAAGAGATTTATTTAGCTGTATTTATATCCTGCTTTTCACCTGGTCAATTGGGGGATACATTTAACATGAGGGGATATGACACACATATGCTAATACTTACAGGGAACATGGGCAATGGAGGGTTAAGTGGCTTGCCCAAGACCACAAGGAGCGCCTATAGGACTAGAAATCCCAGTCCCTCCAGCCTGAGATTGCTGTCCCCAGGTGGGACTTGAACTCCTGGCCCTCTGGCCTGAAGTACCTTGTCCTAACCACTAGACCACTCCTCCCATCACATGATTATGTGGAGAAACAGGTGCAACAAGAGCCAATTGAAGGCAGAGAATTCAGTAGCAGTCCAAAGGGAGCCTAAAGTCCAGAAGAAATGAGGGTGTCCCAGAGATGCCAAGTTACCCAGTTCTAGGAGTGAGATTTTAAGCCAGTCCTGGATTTCTCATAATCTCATCCTTGTGCATTATGGGACCTACTGCACTGATTCCAATGGGTAAAGTCATGGACTACAAATACCAACTACACTGCATTGTAAGGCAAATTTAAAACCAGAACTAGCAAAAAATCTCACTCTTGGAACTGGGTAACTTGGCAACTGGTGTCCTGAGAGAGTGAGCCTACATGGATCATTGTAAGTTAGGGCAGTGGTTCCCAAACCTGTCCTTGGGGCTCCCCAACCAGTCAGGTTTTTTGTATATCCACTATGAATATTCATGAGAGAGATTTGCATACACTGCCTCTACTGTATGCAAATCTACCTTCTGCATATTCATTGTGGATATTCTGAAAACCCAACTGGCTAGGTATGTCCTGAGAACTGGGTTGAGAACCACTGCTGTATGTCTGAGTTGCCAAGTTACCCAGTTCAAGGAGTGCAATTTTTCGCCAGTTCTGGTTTTAAATTTACATTGCAGTTAAGTATGGTAGCTGTAGTCCCTGATTTTTACCCATAGAAATCAGTGCTGTTGATCCCATAAAGCATCAGAATAAAACTGTCAGAAATCCAAGACTCTGTCAAAGAAATCAGAACACACTCCACATATATCGAAAATTATGATGAATTCAAAAAAGGCAAAAAGTTTTAAACAAGCGAAAAGTTTTAAACAAGAAGAGGAGGTCTCAGAACTATCGGGCAGCACACCGGCATGCAGGAAACCCATATGCCTTTGCCCTATTGCATCAATGACCACCTCTTCCTCTATTTGCAAAATATAAACATTGTATCATCAACATACACGAAATCCAAAAACAGCAAAAACAGCAAAAAACAGATTGTGTCAGCTGAAAACTTAACTTATTTTTAAGAACGATAGGATCTGTTTGTCTCCCAACAGACAAACAGAATAAGACAGGGAGGGCTACACAATTCAGGCCATTTCCCTAACAAGAAATACAAGAGATCACAGAGAGCAGAAGACAGGCATCTGTATTTGGAAAAACTTAGAGAAGCTAGCAAAGTAGTCAAGAAGGCAAAGATTCAAAAGGAGGAGGAAATAGCCAATGCAATAAAATGGGGGGATAAGACATTTTTCAGATATATTAGTGAGAAGAGGAAGAGCAAAAGTGGTATTGTCAGACTCAAGGGTGCAGGGGGGAATATGTAGAAGCTGATAAGGATAAAGCGGAATTGCTTAACAAATATTTTTGTTCTGTGTTCACAGATGAAGAACCAGGAGCAGGACCTCAGAAAACACCCACAAATAAGAACAGAAGCGAGGGACATCTTGAACTATTTTCAGAAGACTGTGTTCGTGAGAAACTAGCTCAACTTAAAGTAGACAAAGCGATGGGACTGGATGGGATACACCCTAGAATACTGAGGGAACTTGGGGACGTTCTAGCAGCTCCACTGACTGACCTTTTCAATGCCTCGTTGGAGTCAGGAGTGGTGCCAAAGGACTGGAGAGAGGCTCATGTGGTGCCTTTACACAAAAGCGGAAGTAAGGATGTGGTTGAAAACTACAGGCCGGTTAGTTTAACTTCGGTGGTGAGTAAATTATTGGAAACGCTGCTGAAAGAGAAAATAGTGAGGTTTCTGGAGTCCAGCGGATTACAGGATCCGAGGCAGCATGGATTCACCAGAGGCAGGTCTTGTCAGACAAATCTGATTGATTTTTTTGACTGGGTGACCAGGGAGTTGGACCGAGGGAGAGCTCTAGATGTGGTGTATTTAGATTTCCGTAAAGCCTTTGACACTGTTCCTCACAGGCGACCTATAAACAAACTGAGCACCCTAGGGATGGACCCTAAAGTTACTGCATGGGTTAGAAATTGGTTGGGTGGGAGGCGACAAAGAGTACAAGTAAATGGAGCTCACTCTGAGGAGAAGGATGTTACCAGTGGTGTGCCCCAGGGATCTGTCCTTGGTCCGATTCTTTTTAACATCTTTGTTAGTGATATAGCGGAAGGGCTGTCGGGTAAGGTTTGCCTCTTTGCGGATGATACCAAAATCTGCAATAGAGTAGACACCCAGGAAGGGGTAGATAACATGAGGAGGGATCTAGCTAAGCTTGAAGAATGGTCTAGAATTTGGCAGCTGGGATTTAATGTTAAAAAATGTAAGGTCATGCATTTGGGCTGCAGCAATCCAAGGGAGCAATACAGTATAGGAGGTGAAGTACTTTTGTCCACTAAAGAAGAGCGGGACCTAGGCGTGGTTGTGTCTGATGATCTTAAAGTAGCTAAACAGGTAGAAAAGGCGACAGCAAAAGCTAGAAGGATGCTTGGGTGCATACGGAGAGGAATGGCTAGCAGAAAAAAGGAGGTGATAATGCCTCTGTATAAGTTTTTTGGTGCGACCTCATTTGGAGTATGGTGTGCAATTCTGGAGACCGCACCTTCAAAAGGATGTGAACAGGATGGAGTCGGTGCAGAGGGTTGCTACCAAAATGATTAATGGGCTTCATTATAAAGCATATGAGGACAGACTTAAGGATCTTAATATGTACACCTTAGAGGAAAGGCGGGATAGAGGTGATATGATTGAGATGTTTAAATACCTCCGTGGCATAAATGTTCAGGGAGAGAGCCTCTTTCAATTGAAAGCAAGTTCTGCTACGAGGGGACATGGGATGAGGGTGAAGGGAGATAGATTCAGGAGTGATATGCGGAAATATTTCTTTACGGAAAGAGTAGTGGATCCGTGGAATAGTCTCCCAGTGGAGGTTGTAGAGATGAGGACAGTAACTGAATTCAAGAAAGCATGGGACCAACACAGAGGATCTCTAAAGGCAAAAAGTGGACTGTTGTAGTTGTTATGGAAGGACAGACTAGATAGGCCATGTGGTCTTTTTCTGTCGTCATATTTCTATGTTTCTATGTTTCTATGTTTCTAAGTGATCTAGGCCTCAATTTAGAATTACTTATGAATATACACTTTTTCTGTTTCTCTCTTGCAGATGAGAGATGTGGTAGGTGCCGCCACTGCTGGACAGACATATTATCGGAGCTGTATGGACAGCACCATTAAATACATGAACTCCTACAAAATCCCCAAATCTGTACAGAAACGAATCAAAATGTGGTATGAGTACACATGGCACTCCCAAGGCATGCTGGGTAAGAACGAATGTTTTATGAAAGGACAATGTCTGTGCATATTTCCAGTTGCCAAGATAACCAGTTCCATGAGTAAGATTTTAAGCCAGTCCTGGATTTCTGACAAGCACATTCTGATGTATTATGGGACTTGTAGCCCTTATCCCAGTGGATAAAATCAGGGACTACAAATCCCATACTGCACTGACATGCACATTTAAAACCTGAACTGGCAAAAAAATGTTTTTGGTAAGACAGAAACAGGCCATTATGTCTATTTTCAACATTCTAGTTATGAAACTACAGGGAATTCCCAAGACCCAAAGGTCAAAAGCAACCTGTTTCAAGAACCCAAGGTCCAGAGCAACCTATGCAGATTATCTTCCAGTAAAAATAAACAAAAAAAAACCCCTCTCAACAGAATAAAAAACAGAGCGGTAGGACCCCTGGAAAGTATTCTATATTTTCACACTATAATTTTTGCTAATGTAAATCACCTTGCTAAGCTGTAAAAAGTCTAAAAAAGAGTGCAGTATCAAGAAATGAACTAAACTAAATGCTGTAGAATTGATATTATTCAATCATTTAAAAAATGGTTAAAGTCTTAGGGCTTGATATTCAAAGGAAGCAACACAGTTAGCAGGTCTTTATCCGGGATAGTTAGTGTTGCTGAGTGTCCGCCGGTTCTGCCGTTGCACGCTGTGCTGCTAACCGTTTAGCATCAGGGTGTTCTGGGAGCAGCACCCGACCATAACCGGTCAGCGGAGATATTGAGCCGCTGCCCGGTTTATGCTTCTCAGCAAAAGAAAAGCACAGCAAAGGCTGGTCTGACTTTCGCCATGGAAGCTAATTGGCCAGTGATTGAATATCACCGCTGCCCAGTTAACTTCTTGGAAATGCAAACAACCCAGATATTTGATGAGGGGGCCAGATATGACCCTCAATATTGAATATCTGGGTTTAAAGTTTGGTGGCCGCAGCGGCTAGGCACATTAGGTCGGCTAGCCACCGCTGCTGAATGTTGGGCTCTTAGCTTCCTTTATTTAGAGAATGTTGGACAGCCTTGGTGTCACAAACTGGTGACACTCATCAGGGCCGTACCGAGCCAGAATTTGTGCCCTGTGAGACTTGCGCATCGGGCACGCGCACCCTCCCCCCTTGCCCCCGAACCCGCACCTCCATCCAGCCACTATCTGCTTTTACCTTGCTGCTGCTGCCCGCTGTTTTCTCCACAGCGGTGCCGGCAGCAGGGCAAGAGCAGAAAGTGGATGGACAGAGGTGGAGGAGAGGGCGTGCGTCCAATGTGCTAGTTGCTGGCACTTTAAGTAGATCTGTCCCTCTCTGCTCTGATGTCGTGTCAGAGGAGGGAAGGACCAGACCTGCTTTAAGTGCCGTGAAAAGGCTTAAGGGCGCATTTTGGCTTCCTGCTGTTGCCCTGTTGCCACCAAGAGAAGAAAAAGTGGTGGCGGCAGGGCAACAGCAGGCAGCTAAAATGCGCCCCTTAAACCTTTGCGCCCTGTGCGACCGCACCGCTCGCACAGGGCTAGGTACAGTCCTGGCCCTCATTTCTGAGTGGAATAGGGAGTTTTCCAGACATTTGGAAGAGGATTACTGTGACTTAATAGAGAACACAGCTCACAATATGTTACAGGATCCCAGGTGCATAAACCTTATTTTTCATGCATGCCATGCATGGAGCGGCTCTGGTTATAAAGAGTCACATATTCACATGTAGTAGAATCGCCCAGTAGAAACAGAAACAGTGACAACTGATAAAGACCATACAGCCTATCCAGGGGTGGCTCAAGACAATCTGCTGCTTGAGGCGAAAGATGAGATGGCGCCCCCCCCCCCTCTGTAGAGGGGGGGGCTTTGTCAGAACTCCAGTCAGGGACTGAACCAAACCAAAAAGCCGATTATATTATATGGAGGAAATGCAAGATGTTTGCACACCAAGGAACTAAAAGAGAGCGAGAACCAACAGCACAGTTTATAAAACTAAATTCTAACTCATTTTTATTTTGTTGTTATAAACTGCGTTATGGTTCTTTCTTTTTCTTTTTCAGCATATATTTTGCATCCACAGTGGGTGCAGAGCAGAACCAGGACATTCACCCACAGAACTCAATATCTTAAAACAAAAAAAATCTGATTCTGATCATCTCACTAGCAACAACAACCACCACTATTCTCCAGTACCAGGCATATTGTGAACTAATAAAAAACCCTACAACAAAAAGTAAATCTACCATACCATACCATATCAGCACACTCGCATAAGGAGCCCATCCAAAAAAAGCATCACTGTAAATACTACAGTGGGCCCTGGAACATCCATACACCTATTTGAAAAGCTGAACAAGTCAAATTACTACAGTACAGTGCAGATCTTTATGTACAAACTCCATGTTAACAGAACACTTGGCCTCAGTCACACACTCAGAACACAGACTCTCACCAAGTACAGAATAAGTAACCACAATCTAAAGTAAAAATAAAAATATGTAGACAAAATTTAAACTGAAACCCCAAGAAGCCGGACTCCGCATGCAGTGCAACATTAGATAAATAAGAGATGCAGTTCCCCCATACTGTGTAAAATATAAAGATAGCACAAAGTCCAATCACTAAAATTAAATACAATTATTTTTTCTACCTTTGTTGTCTGACCATTTTATTCTCTGATCATGCCGGTCCCAATCTGAGGCTTCTGCTTTCCTGTCTTCTCTTAGCTCTCTTTCTATGGTCTATGGTCCATCTGCCATTTCTTATCTCTTCTTTTGTTTTCTTCACTTCCTTCCATCAGCCCAGTTCCAGTAACCCTCTCCAGTATCAGCCCCCTTTCCAGTCCTCCCCTCCCAGTACCTTCCAATGTCAACTGCCTTGCATTCCTACGACTGCCACTGGTGTCCATTCCCTTCCAGTCCCCCTCCTGCCCCACTGTTCAGCCCCTTCTAATCCAAATACCTTCCCAGGTATCAGCTCACGTCCACTCTCAGTGCCACCCTCCCAGTCAGCTCCCTTCCAGTCACCCTACCCTCTGTCCATCCCCCTTCCAGTGCCATTCGCACATGTCAACTCCCTTCCAGCTTCCTCCCCATTACCCAGCCACCTATCACTCCCATCCCTAAGTGTCAGCTCCCTTCCAGTCCCCCTTCAGTACATCCCAGGCAGGGGAGGCCCAAGGGGGGTGTGGGGCCATGTGCGGAGAATAATTGTGGGGCCTCATTTGCATAAGGAACCTCAGTTGTGTAAATATTTGCATAATGTTAACATGTGCTTTTATTAAACATGCCTCTTAATGAGTGCCTGAATAAAGAAAGACTAACAGATTTCTACATTACTTTTCCCCTTTTATGTTAAGCCGCTTTGACCCGGTGAAAAGCGGGATATAAATACAGCTAAATAAATAAAATAAAATTACTATATTGCAGTGACAACCACCAGGCCCATTACTGATCATTTAGAACCCATAGTAAATTCACCGTATCATAACAGCACTATCAGGACTCACAAAGCATCAAACCCTATCAAAAGGCAACACTGCAGATATTAAAACCAGTACATCTCAGAAAATACCGATACATCTCACTGGGGGAAAGAAAACAAGTGGGACTGTCAAATAGAAACAATATGAACAGAATACCTCAACTTGGTTACACATGCAGAACATAGACTGTCAACACACAAAGAACAAGGGATCACAATTTAGAAGTAGGAAGATGATAATTAAACTGGGAGCCCCAAAAGCCAAACATGAAATGTACAACACTGGAGAAATAAAACTATAAATTAATTTCCGCTTGCACTAAGCAAAAACGCGAAGATGTAAGCAATACACACTTCCCAGACCTAACATAGTCCAGTTAATAAATTCAAAATAAAAAGTAGTTTCCTACCTTCTGTTTGGGATTTTATTTTTCAGCTGCAATTGCTCCAGTCACTTTCTTCTGGTTTCTTCGTGTCTTCTGCCAGCTATCCATTTGTCCTTTCTTCTCTTAGATTTTTTCCATTCTCTCTCTATATCTGCTTTAACAAACTGATCTTTCCCCTTTTGCTCTTTCCCCCTTTTCTTTCCTTATTCCTTTATCATCCACTCAAATTTCACCCTTCCATTCTCAATCCCCACTTACTCTCCCAATACCCAGCCCATCGTAGACTTTTCTTCCCTCCCACACAAAATATATTTTCTCCTATCCATTCTCATTCCCCATCCCCAATCCTTTCTAGTCCTCCCCCAAAATCAGCTCCCTTATAGTTCTAGACCCACCCAACATCCGCTTCCTTCTATTCCCAATCTCCCAAGCCCCCACATCAGCCCATTTCCAGTCCTTGCCCCCATATGCTTTTTTTCCAGTTCCATTCCAGCCCCCCATCAGCCCATTTCTACTCCAAGCTCTCCCCATCAGCCAATTTCCAATCCTAGCCCCCTTGTCAGCCTATTTCCAGCCCTATTCCAACTCCCCTCAGCCCGCTTCCAGTCCTATTCCAGCCCCCATCAGCCCATTTCCAGTCCTATTCCCCCATTAGCCATTTCCAGTCCTATTCCAGCCCATCACCCATTTGCAGTCCAAGCTCCCCCCATCAGCCCATTTCTAGTCCTAGCCCCCCATACGCTCTTTTCTAGTTCCAATCCTAGCCCCCTCGTCAGCCCATTTCCAGCCCCCATCAGCCCATTTCCAGTCCTATTCCAGACCCCATCAGTCCATTTCCAGTCCTAGCTCCCCATATGCTCTTTTCCAGTTCCAATCCTAGCCCCCTCGTCAGCCCATTTCCAGCCCCTATCAGCCCATTTCCAGTCCTATTCCAGACCCCATCAGTCCATTTCCAGTCCTAGCCCCCCATATGCTCTTTTCCAGTTCCATTCCAGCCCCCATCAGCCCATTTCCAATCCAAGTCCTCCATCACAGCCCATCCAGTCCTAGTCCCCCCATCACAGCCCATTTGCACTCCTAGCCCCCCATCACAGCCCATCCAGTCCTAGGCCCCCCATCATTACAGCCCATTTGTAGTCCTAGCCCCCATCACAGCCCATCCAGTTCAAGTCCCCCCCCCCACCATTACAGCCCATTTGTAGTCCTAGGCCCCCCATCACAGTCCATTTCCAATCCAAGTCCCCCATCACAGCCCATCCAGTCCTAGCCCCCCCATCACAGCCCATTGCAGTCCTAGCCCCCATCACAGCCCATCCAGTCCTAGCCCCCCCCCCACCATTACAGCCCATTTGCAGTCCAAGCCCCCCATCCCAGTCCATTTCCAATCCAAGTCCCCCACATCACAGCCCATCCAGTCCTAGCCTCCCCATCACAGCCCATTTGCAGTCCTAGCTCCCCGCACAGCTCATCCAGTCCTACCCCCCCCCCCCAACATCCCCGCGGCCATCTAAAGGGCTGGAGAGGGAGCTGGGGAAGCCCGCGCAAGGCCCCAGCTCCCTCTGCACAGCCGCTAGCATGAGGAATCTTTTCCCCTCATACTAGCGGCTGTATCTGTGAAGCCGTGAATGCTGGGAAAGGTTGATCTCCTGGCATTCACGGCTTCACTGATACAGCCACAAGCGTGAGGGAAAAGACTCCTCATGCTAGCGGCTGTGCAGAGGGAGCCGGGTCCTTGCGTGGGCTTTCCCGGCTCCCTCTGCTGCCGTCCACAGTGTGCATTAATGGTGTTCGCGCAGGGCCCCCTGAAGCGCGGGGCCCTGTGTGAACAACATTATCGCACAATGGACGGGGTGGCCCTGATCCCAGGTGTCAGCTCCATTCCAGTCCCCTCCTTCCCCCACCATATCAGCTCCTTTCCAGCCCCCTCTTTCCCCCGTGTCAGCTCCCTTCCAATTCATCCTGCTAGACCAGTCCAGACAAGTGGGTTAAGTCCCCCTGCCCTTCTGTCCTCCCTCCATGATCGTCTCCATTCGGCAGTGTTTGCTGTGATCAGGTGCTTTTACCGATGTTTAATTGACTGATCGGGTGCTTTTACCGGGCTTTGTATGACGGTGGCCATTTTTGTATCTCCTCTGGGTCGCGCAGGCACATTTGCGGCAGCCATTTTCGGGTGGGAAAGACACTCGATTTGGCCTCTGCGCCTTGTCTCCTCCTGCCTTGAGTTCCCACGCATCCCAGCTTCTTCCTGGATTAGCGATTTCATTTGCAGAGGCTGCAATATCTGTTTCTCTCCATACCTTCCTCCTTACAATGGTGTCTGGTATGTAGCAGGAAGCAGAAGGAGCTAAAGGACAGGGTAAGCTCTTCATGCTCCTCTCACCTGGGGGAGTTGTCCAGGGCTCCTTCCATCACTCTCTCCCTTTTAGACAGCTGAGCCTCTGCACCCCCCCTACCCATCTGGATGGCCCGCAGCCTACACCTCCCGCAGAAGGGTCCCTAATTGCTCCGCTCCGTATTCTACAACCTCCATCTTCCTCCTTGCAGTCTGAGACGACCTCTCAGTCTTCAGATGTCCTGGCCCTCTTTGAGCAGGCATGGTCTCTGGCGCTCTGAATCTTCAATTCCCTCTGAGCTTCTTCTTGCTCCTAACAGGAGCTCCTCAGCTCCCACGTCTCGCAAGCGTTCTCAGGGGGCCCCAGAGCTCAAGGGTAGCTGCCCTCCTAAAGAAGTTTCATGGGTCACAGAAGAAGGGCCTTTGGCCCTGGAAGAAGACAGGTTTTTGGCAGAGGAGAGTTTGGGAACTTCAGATCGTGAGGATGGAGAATACTCTCCGTCCGAGGCCTCAGTGGCTGGCCAGGAAGACTCACAGGATATCCGGCTATTTCGGAAGGATGAATTGCCTGCCTTAATTGCGCAGGTCGTAGAGGCCTTGCGCCTCACTGACCCATCCGAACTGCAACAATCCCAGGCACAATCTAAGGTAGATCCCATTTTACAGGGCATACGTAAGCCCTCCAAGGCCTTCCCTTTCCCAGCAGAACTACAGCAGATGGTGTCTTTGGAATGGGAGACCCCAGATACCTCTTTATGTACTGCACACCGTTTGGGCCAGCTCTATCTCTGTTCTCCGGAAGAAGTGGAAAGGTGGTTCACATATCCGAAGGTGGAGGCATTGGTGACCGGGGTTACAAAAACATACAACCATTCCAGTCGAAGAGGGAGCAGCGCTTCGAGACCAACAGGACCGTAAAATTGAGAGTCTTCTGAAGACAGCCTTCTCGTCATTGGCACTATCGCTCCAGACCACTGTGTGTGGGGGCCTGGTGGCCCATGCCTTGTGGAGGTGGATTAGAGTCCGTCATGGCGTTCTTGGCAGATGCCTTCTATGATCTGTTGCACCTCTTGGCTCAATCAGTTGTGGCAGTCACGGTAGCAAGGAGGTGGCTCTGGCTGCGCCAGTGGGCAGCAGACATCGTCTCCAAAACGCGCCTCTCTAGGCTTCCCTTTAAGGGTAGGTTCCTCTTTGGCGAGGATCTGGATAAACTGGTGAAGGACCTGGGTGAGTTTAAGCCTCAATGTCTACCGGAAGATAGGTCCAAGGCCTCCTCATGCCAATCGTCTCATTTTTATTCTCTGAATTTGCAATGGTCTTCTAGGTCTCGCGATTCCCATAGATACCGTCCCAATAAGCCGGCAGCCTCCTCGGCTCCCTCCAGTCAGAGATCGCAGACCTTTTGAGGATCCCGGAAAGGCAGTGACTCCTATCCAGGTCCTGGAAAGTTCTCCGGCGCCACTCGCTCTTCCCGCTGATGAGCTGCCCGGCGCTTTACAACACGCAGCTCCTGTAGCTCAAAATGGCCGCCGCCACCGGAGCATGCCAGAAACAATGGGCGCCAAAAGCAGTGCATAATACAAGGCTCGGGGGATGGCTTCCACACCTCCGACGCCCAAGAATTTTATAGCCGCCAAACAAAAGACCCAAAATAACCAGTCTTTGCCAAACTTACGGGTCTTCAACGGGCTCTAGCCCACGGTACTGCTTTAAGCAGAGCAGCACCATCGGCGAGCCTCTCGTCCTTGTGCCCCCACTGTCTGATACTGCCGCGGCTCTTCTCTAGGCAGTAAATGCCCCTGTGATCCGGTTCCAGGGCTCTCCCCTGTGCTGTCTAGGGGGAGAGATCTGACAAGAGAGCCTGCAGTCCGAGACGAGACAGGCAGAGAACGACACTAACACAAAGCTTTGTTGATTCCTTGAGGGCTCTTCCCTAATTAATGATTTTTTTTTTTAAAGGGGCAGCCCCAAATGAATTGAAAGGAACTCCACAGCCCCTTGGAGAGAATGCATTCCCCTACCTCAAGAACACACACAGGCAGCCCTCCTCCATGATCTGCACTAGGGCTTATTTTCAGGGTAGGGCTTATATTACGGTAAGCACAGGAAAACGTGCTAGGGCTTATTTTCAGGGTAGGGCTTACTTTCGGGGAAGCACGGTACCTCCACTGGGAGACTGTTCCATGCATTTACTACTCTTTCTATAAAGAAATATTTCCTCTGATTAATCCTGAGTCTATCCCCTTTCCCCTTCAGCCTATGCCCCCTTGTTACAGAACTGTCTTTCAATTGAAAGAGGCTCTTCTTCTGTATATTTATGACACAGATGTTTTTAAACATCTCTATCATATCTCCCCTTCCCCCCCTTTTTTCCAAAGCATATGTAACGCACACACTTGCATGGGCAGAATCGGTAACCTGGACTCCCCTTGAATCACTGGTGCCAAGCCCAGGACCACTGGGCACAAACCCTCCCAAAAGACATCACCCTTCTGCAGCATGTTCAGAACCACCACAAATGGTTACCCCGGAGGTAGGGGTGAGGAGATAGTGTTGGAAAAGAAAAATATTACTGACATACTTTAATAGATGAGGAGAAGTAGGCAATGACCTGAAAATGACTGTCAATTAAACAGATTTTATTGAGGGTCGTAGAGTAGGATACAGGAAAGAAAGGTGGCATAAAATTAGAAAATCAAAAATCAAACAGTGCAATGCAAATTTTAAAAATGCAATACTTTGACATTTTAGAATTCTTGGAACAGTGTCTCTGTCCCAAAGTAAGGATGAATGCTGCACCCCTAATGTAGGACTCCCCTCCCTTCCAGAATAACTGGGTAACACGAAGTGTGTGTGAGTGTCCCGGAATCACCCATACAAAATATTTGAGCTAACGTGTCCATGGGCCGTTCTTCAGGGTTGTGCTGATGCAGCCTGTGTGCTTCAGTGGCTCCCGCATTGCAGCCCTTCTCAAGCCGGCACCTGCCTCCCTACCTTAAGATCATCAAAAGGAGGCAAAACTCAAACTACTCTCAACAGGTTTCTTTTGTTCCTGGACTAGATGTAAGTTTTTTCCCTTTCCCACAAACAGGAACCTTGGTGTACTTTTGTGGTTCTTTCTAGCAGGAAAATAAAAGTAACATTTAGTATCCCTGGCAGGGTGTAGCGTAGGCACAGGATTTTCCTGCTGTCTCTTTTGCTTTGCAGCTGGACTTCATATAGCACAGTGGTTCCCAATCCAGACCTTGGGTACCTCCAGTCCAGTCAGGTTTTCAGGGTATCCACAATGAATATACATGAGATAGATCTGCAGACAATGGAAGCAGTGTTTGTAGATCTATCTCATGCATATTCATTGCGGATATCCTGAAAACCTGACTGGCCTGGGAACCACTGATATAGCACCTTCTCTTGCACTGGCTCTGGTTCCTCTCCTGCTCCCAGTCCGATCTCTCTCTTACAGCAGCATGGTCAACACAAGTCTCTCTCACTTAGTCTAGGATTCCTCAGTTGGCTCACACACTATGGCTACAATGGCGCTGACTTCCTGCAGTCTCCTATAGACTAGCCTCTCATCCTGGAGCCGGGTCCCTGGCTGCCTTTGGTCACACTTGCAACTCTGGCCACTTTCCCTTAGCCCAGCTTTTCAAGCAAACCGGACTGTTTCATTCACCCTCTGGTCCGAGCTTCAGCTTTGCAGTCCACTGCTGTTTGCTCTTCACTCATTCTAATTCTGTGATTCAACAATGCACTTCTTTGGGCCTCTCCCTCCACTTGGGCTGCTTTGATTCTCAGTTTCACCCAAGGCATCTCTCTGCTCTCTCCTCCTCTCTTCGAATGGATGGATGGGCTCTCTTTTCTCCCTTCAGCTTAGCTCCTCCTTCTTCCATGGGCTTTCTTGTCTGAGAGCATGGACCCATATGCTTCGCTCTTCGGCAAGTGCCTGCACATGTCTTCTACGTGTTGCTAGGGCACGCACTGTCCCTTATGCTGATCTTTTTCTTTGAAACTCCATTTAAGGTCATTAATGCGATTCTTCCTCCCTGAAGGGGGAGGCAGGGTCTTTTTGCTCCTCTGATGCTACTCACCACAGATGGTCAGACTAATCAGCCTGTAGTTCCCAACCTTCTCGTTATTTCTGATTTTGTGTAGACAGATCGCATGCACTCTTCTCCAGTTCTCTGAGACCATTTTCAGCTCTACAGAAATATTATAAAGATCAGATAGCAGAGCTGCCAGAACTTCCCTACGTTCCTTCAATACCCTCAGAGGTATCCCATCCAGCCCTTTCACTTTGTCTACTTTTAGTTTAGCTAGCTCCTCATGAACACAGTCTTCTGAAAATCGTTCAAGATATACCTCACTTCCGTTCCTATTTGTGGGTGTTTTCTGAGGGCCTACTCCTTGCTCTTCATTTGTGACCACAGAACAAAAATATTTGTTAAGCAATTCCACTTCATCTTCATTAGCCTCTACAAATTCCTCCCCTTCACCCGTGATTCTGAGAATACCACTTTTGCACTTCCTCCTGTCACTGGTAACAGACTTTTGGAAGTAGATGTTTCCGTTACAGTTATAGAGGACCCGGCTCCAGAGCTTCATTTGCTGAGTTACTGAGGGGACTATCAGCATTCCAGCTAATTCAAAGAAACTCATTTCCCAAATGCTGCTAGCAGCAAGGTTCGCTGTCACCACTTTTTGGAAAGATTTCCCTTGGTATGAAAAATTGACTAGAGCAGTCCTTTGAGCTAGCATGTACAGAAGAGCTGACCCCTGTTCTTCCAAGTTCCAACTCCTGTTAAAATGTAAAATACACTACAGTTACCCTGTATGTATAAGTATGTTCAATGTAAACCGTGCTGATGATAATAGTGCGGTATAAAAGAAATGTTAAATAAATATAATTAATTAATTAATTAAACCAGGGACTTGCACAGATGAGATCAGATCTGGGGAAACGTTTGTGCTTCTTATTCCATGAATGGATGAGAATGATTACAAAATGAAGTTACTTGATGGTTATTCACTTTGCAGTCAGTATTGACCTATATCTCTGTAATTCCCATTTCCAGCTTGTCCCTAATGTGTAGGACCACACTCAGTACTGGTTCTTAGTCTTACCACTGTTTTTAACATCCTGGTGTGGATTCTGTTTTTGAAGGTGTGAATAAACAGGTAGATAAAGGTGAGTCAGTTGATATAGTGTATCTGGATTTTCAGAAAGCCTTTGACAAGGTC
Source organism: Ichthyophis bannanicus (assembly GCA_033557465.1). Lineage (NCBI taxonomy): Eukaryota > Metazoa > Chordata > Amphibia > Gymnophiona > Ichthyophiidae > Ichthyophis > Ichthyophis bannanicus. Next base: position 540,429,968 of record CM066034.1, on the reverse strand, counting down.
CCTCATAAGAGACTACCGGACAAATTAAAAAGTCATGGAATAGGAGGCAGTGTACTATTGTGGATCAGGAACTGGTTAAAGGATAGAAAGCAGAGAGTAGGGCTAAATGGCCAGTTTTCTCAATGGAGAAAGGTGAATAGTGGAGAACCCCAGGGGTCTGTGCTGGGTCTGCTGCTTTTTTTAACATATTCATAAATGACCTGGAAAGAGGAATGACGAGTGAGGTGATCAAATTTGCAGATGACACAAAATTATTCTGTGATGTTAAAACACAAGAGGATTGTGAAAAATTGCAAGAACACTTTGATAAATTGGGAGACTGGGCGTCCAAATGGCAGATGAAATTGAATGTGGACAAGTGCAAAGTTATGCATTTGAGGAAGAACAACCCAAACTATGTTTACATGATGTAAGGTTCCACATTAGGAACCACCACTTAGGAAAAGGATTTAGGAGTCATTGTGGATAAAACATTGAAACTGTCTGCTCAGTGTGCAGCGGAGGCCAGAAAGCAAATAGAATGCTAGGAATCATAAGGAAAGGAATGGAGAATAAAAACAAGAATGTTATAATGGGAGGAGTAGCCTAGGGAGGAGTAGCCTAGTGGTTGGGGCAAGATACTTCAGGCCAGAAGGTCAGGGGTTCAAATCCCACTAGAGGACAGCAACCTTGGGCCGGAAGGACTGGGGTTTCTAGTCCCACAGGTGCTCCTTGTGGTCTTGGGCAAGCCACTTAACCCTCCATTGCCCATGTTCCCTGTAAGTATTAGTGTATGTGTCTCATATCCCCGTGTGTTAAATGTATCCCCCAATTGTGTTGTGACCGCTTTGATTGAAGGATAAGGCGGTATACAAAACTGTCTAAATAAATAAATAAATAATGCTTCTGTATCAGGGCCAACCCATACATTGTGCGAGAATCTTATTCGCAAAGTGCCATGCGCCAACAACATCTCACATTCGACACTGACAGGCAGGGTGGCTTTAGAGGGAGCCGGAGAGGCCCGGCTCACCTCTGACAGCCGTCAAAGTGATGAGCGACTTTTTTCATCACTTCAGCAGCCGTATTACAGTATAGGACGATAGCGTGCCAAGGTCAAAGGGGATTTCCTGTTTCCCAGCACTAAGAGCGCCAGTGTCCTATACTGTAATACAGCTGCCGAAGTGAAGAAAAAAGGCGCTCTTCACTTCAGCGGCTGTCAGAGGTGAGCCAGGGCCTCTCTGGCTCCCTCTAGCCACAGGGCTCTTCGGGGGAGAGGGGGGGGGGGGGCTAAGACTGGAAATAGCTGATGTGGAGGGGGGCTTGGACTGGAAATGGGCTGAGTAGGGGGGAAGCTAGGACTGGAAATAGGCTGATGGAGAAGCTAGGATGGGACTGGAGATGGATGGGGGAGCTAGGACTGGAAATGCGCTGATGGAGGGGCTTGGATTGGGAATGGACTGATGGAGGGGCTAGGATAAGACTGGAAATGGGCTGATGGGCTAGGATTGGAAATGGGATGATGGGGGGGCTAGGTTAGGACTGGAAAGGGCTGATGGGGGGCTATAACTAGAAATGGGCTGATGCAGGGGCTGGGGGAATGGGACTAGAAGGAAGTGCATGCTGGGTGGGGCTGGAACTAGAAGGGAGCTGATGTTGGGAGAGGACTAGAATGGGATGGGGCGGGGGAGTGAGGATGGAGAGGGGAAAATATATTTTGTGTGGGAGGAAAGAAAAATCTACGATTGGTCGGGTATTGGGAGAGTAAGAGGGGATTGAGGATGGAGAGGTCAAATTTGAGTGGATGAAAAAGGAATAAAGAAAGAAATGGAGGAAAGAGCAAAAGGGGAAAGATCAGTAGAGAGAGAATAGAAAAAAACTAGAAGAGAGAAGAAAGGACAAATGGACAGCAAACAATGGAGAGTTAGCAGAAGACACAAAGAAACCAGAAGAAAGTGACTGGAACAATTGCAACTGAAAAATAAAATGCACAAACAACAAAAGATAGAAACATACTTTTTTTATTTTGAATTTATTAACTGGAATATGTCATCTCTGGGAAATGTGTATCATTAACGTCTGTGTTTTGTTTAGTACAAGAGGAAATTAATTTATAGTTTTATTTCCTCAGTATTGTTGTACATTCCAAGTTTGGCTTTTGGGGTTCCCAGTTTAATTATTGTCTTCCTATTTCTACATTGCGATCCCTTCTTTGTGTGGTGATGGTCTATGTTCTGCATGTGTAACCGAGCTGAGGTATTCTGTTTGCAGTTTCTATTTGACAGTGCCACTTGCTCTCTTTTCCCAGTAGGAGATGTATTGGTATTCTCTGAGATGTATTGATTTAATATTTGCAGTGTTGCCTTTTGATAGGTAGGGTTTGATGCTTTATGAGTTCTGGTAGTACTATTATGATACAGCGGATTTGCTATGGGTTCTAAATGTATTCTAAAAAAACGTGATTCCCCTGTAATATATCACCAACCAAAAAAGACTAAATACCCGCCCTTGGATTCTAAAGCCAACTACAACCCCTTAACTAATACAAAACTTTTTTTGTCGGATCGTTCACCATGAGAAGAAACCTTTCCTCTCCTGAAGTGAACCCCCCTTTTTACTCAATGTTAAAATGGCTGCTCATCAGCCTAGCTGACAAAATCAGCACTTGCTGCTGTCAGCAAAAACAATTTTTCTAAAAACTGTATTAGAGTCAGTTGGATCTCCTCCGATCCACGGGCTACAAAAGCAAATATCATAGCTCAACAAGTCCCCCTCAGAAACGTAATAACAATCAAGAGGACTTAGCTGTTAAGGAACGGAAAAACGCTCCACTCTGTCCACGATATCCTCATAAACTCCCTCCACTCCGCGGTTAGGATTAAGGGAATCTTTCAATAGCCGACAGGTGGGCTGCTCCACTCCATACGAACGAGGTTCAGGTGACACCGAAGGTGTTTCAAGCCATCTGTTCCTCCACAGCTCTTCTTCAGGCAATGTGAACCCTGTGAGAATCGCACCGTTTAAATCAGGTGATACAATGACGCCGAAGTTCAAAGGTCCACTATTCAACAACTTTATTGAGCTCCCAAATGCAACCCCCACCAGTCAATATCAGCATTCATACCTGTAGGTATCATTGATTGCAAACGAAAGATCCACTGCTGCTCTTTAAAGTGCAAACGGGCCATTCGGTCACCCCCTCGCTGGACTGGGGTAACCACTTCCAGAACCCTCCACCGTAGATCTTTAAAATAGTGGTTCGCTTGTTGACAATGGAAGACTCCCGGAGCCCCTTCTTGCCGCTTGTCAATCCGCGATCTGTGTTCTAACAAACGTTTCCTTACCGGTCTAATAGTGCGGCCCACATACTTAAGGCCACAGGGGCAGAGTAGCAAATATACCACAAAGTATGATTGACAGGTAGAGTGCTCCACAGAACGATAACTAAATCCTGTATTCGGGTGTTCCCAAACATCCCCTTGTATTGCTGAAGCACAAAAATCACATATCCCACAGGCAAAATGTCCCCGCTGCAAACCCGATAGCTCAGTCAGCTCTCGGGGCCGGGTCCGAATCACCCAGTCCCCTATCGTACGAGAGCGCCGATAAGCTATCATTAAAGGCTTGCAAAAACAAGTATGAAGAGACAACAGAGCCCAATGTTTTTTCAAGTTATGCACAAGGGTCGAAACCGTAGGTAGGTAAGGCAAGATACTAATCACCACTTCCCTCTGCCTACTAGTAGACGATATTACATTCTGAGTTTATGAGGATATCGTGGACAGAGTGGAGCGTTTTTCCGTTCCTTAACAGCTAAGTCCTCTTGATTGTTATTACGTTTCTGAGGGGGACTTGTTGAGCTGTGATATTTGCTTTTGTAGCCCGTGGATCGGAGGAGATCCAACTGACTCTAATACAGTTTTTAGAAAAATTGTTTTGCTGACAGCAGCAAGTGCTGATTTTGTCGGCTAGGCTGATGAGCAGCCATTTTAACATTGAGTAAAAAGGAGGGTTCACTTCAGGAGAGGAAAGGTTTCTTCTCATGGTGAACGATCCGACAAAAAAAGTTTTGTATTAGTTAAGGGGTTGTAGTTGGCTTTAGAATCCAAGGGCGGGTATTTAGTCTTTTTTGGTTGGTGATATATTACAGGGGAATCACGTTTTTTTAGAATACATTGGGTTGATTTCCAGGGGTGTATAGGGTAGGATGGGTTCTAAATGGGCAGTATTTGTAGTACTTCCTAATGTGCCTGGCAGTTGGCATTGGGGTATAGTAATGTAGATATCTGGTAGTCTTTCTTTATTAAGAGTTTATTCAGACACTCATTAAGAGTTTACTAAATGTTAGTGTGCATTAGCATTATGCAAATATTTATGCAAATGAGGCCCCGAAATGAGTCTCCGCACATGGCCCCACACCCTCCTTGGGCTGCCCCTGCTCTCTATTGCTCCATGATGCAACCAGACCTTGAATATCGTGTGCAATTCTGGTCACCATATCTTAAAAAGGATATATATCGCTTTGACCCGGTGAAAAGAGGGATATAAATACAGCTAAATAAATAAAATAAATAAATAAATATCAGAATTAGAAAAGGTACAGAGAAGAGCCACCAAAATGATAAAGGGAATGGAAAGATACCCCTATGAAGAGAGGCTAACAAGGTTAGGGCTCTTCAACTTGGAAAAATGATGGCTGAGGGGAGATATGATAGAGGTCTATAAAATAATGAATGAGTGGAACGGGTAGACGTAGCTCAGTTGTTTGCTCATTCAAAAAGTACAAAGACTAGGAGGACATGCAATGAAGCTACTGTATAAGACATTTAAGGCTAACTGAAAAAATAATCTTTCTTCACTCAATGCGTAATCAAACTCTGGAATTCGTTGCTGAAGGATGTAATAAAAGCTGTTAGTGTAGCTGGGTTTAAAAGAGGTTTGCACAAAATCCTGGAGGAAAAGTCCATAAACCATCATTAAAGTGGACTGGGGAAATCCACTCCTTACCCCTGGGATAAGTAGCATTGAATCTGTTTACCTGTTGGGAACCTGAAAGGTACTTACTATATGATGTGGATTGGGCACTGCTAGAAACACGATACTGGGCTTGATGGACCCTTTGTCTGACCCAGTATAGCATATCTTATGTTCTTATGTTTTAACTGCCAAGTCCCAGTGTGTGTTTTTATTTTCTGCCCAGTACATAAGTCAGCGGCACAAAGGGTCTTGCTTATTGATCATTGCATTATTACCGTTTACTTGTTTTGGACTAGACCTTTAACCCCTGTGAAGCCCAATCCCAGCAGGGGCACATCCGGGCCGTCTGGAGGGCCCTGAGCAGGATGGGCCTATTAGGACCCGATTCTACACCGCAAGAGCCAAATGTTCCCACGGGTGCAGGATCAGTCCTTATGATGGCCAACGTGCCCCTGCATACATGTGGGGCCATCCTCCCCGCATGCCCCTCCGGCCCCTGCAGCGCCAATCCCCTATTACCCTGCCACCTGACCCCAGGCTGGGCAGCTGGGGCCCAGATTGAGTGGCAGAGTCCTACCTGACTCCTGACCTGGCCCAGTATGCCTCCGCGGTGGAATAAGCAGCACGTCCAGTCCGCCCCCAAGACATACAGGGCCATGACCTGAATTGGCCCTGTACATCCTGCCGCCTCTGCCCACCCCCGCTCTGTCACCTCTCCACCCCCTTTCACCGCCCGTCGACTCTGCCTGTACTTCAGCTCTGGCTGTGCAAGGTGGGCAGGATGGCTAGCAGGGCTTCACGTTCCATCAGGACGTGCAGCTCCGCTAGGTGCCTTGCAGAATCGGGCTCTTGGCATCTAAAAGAATTTTTTGAAATCTTTCCACTGTTGTCCATTTATTTGTTGGTAATGTCCTGGTTACACGTCATCATATTTGGACTAAGAATAGTGCATTCTGCCAGTATTGTTGGTAGAGAACTGAAAAATATGGAAAAATTATATAAGTGTCAGGTACTTATAGGCATGGTCACTCGGGATAAACAGGAAAGGGGTTTAAGGAGGAGTTTGATAGTTTGAGCTCCAGGCTGAGAATCAGGGAAGCCAGGGATCAAATTTCACTGCCACTTGTGATCTTGTTCAAGTCACCTAACTCGTTACCTCCAGTACAGTCATTGCCACTGAACGTTGCATCTAGGTATTCAGTGCTGGGGCCATATCTGCTATTGTCCCATCTTGGCAAAGTTAGTTTTCCTAAAGTCTAAGACCCTCACTTTTGAATGGATTTTATCAGCCCTAGTCCTAATACAGAATCACACCATCTGGTGATCACTAGATGTGAGATGATCTCCCACTATAACATCAGAAACACTTTCCCCATCGGTAAGCACTAGGATTCTGTTACCAGCTTCTCTGACTCGGCCTTTAACCTCAACAGGGTGGATTGAAGAGAACACCACCTATGTACCTATCTATTTCACCCTCTGTCCCAGAGCCATGAAGTCACTTTTAAAATACTCCGAGAGATACCTAACAGTATCATTTGTGCCGACATGGATGAGCAACATCGAATAATAGTCAGTAAGCTTGATGAGTCTCGGCAAACTCTAAGTAACATCTTGGATTTTGGCATCTGGCAGACAGCACACCTGTCTGGACATCAAATCTGGTGGGCAGATGGACGCCTCAGTACCCCTCAGAAGAGAGTCACCAACCACCACTACCCTTCGCTTCCTTGTGGTAACTGATTCTGCAACTTTGAGATGCATGAGCTCTGGTTCTTCCCTTTCTTGTGATGCTTTCACCTCCTCCACTTCCAGGGCTGCATACTGGTTCTTCAGTTTAAGGGCTGCAAGAGTTGGAATGCTGATTCTGCAGGCTCTGGTAACTTGTGTCCAGGTCTCTTCATTCTGCAGTCTTCCATCTTCACCTCTGTCAGAGAGCTTGGATGTTTCAAGAAGCATCTCATCAATGTACTTCTCGCTGTTTCAAATGCTTCTCAGCCTCGCCACCTCATTTCTGAGTTCCTCAACTTGTTTCATGAGGGCTTCAGCTTGCAAGCAACCAGTACTTCGAATGACATTGGGCTTTTTCTGGACAGAGACAGAAGCTGTAGCAGGGGCAATAGCTTTGGCAATACGATTTATCCCAGCCATTGTTCTTGTTTGGTACTTGTTGAAGTAAAAGAGAGAAAACTACCAAAGTCCCTACCTTTTCCTTACCTGTCCTTAAAGAGAAAAAGCAGTTAACCTTTTTTTAATGTGTTCTAACAGCACTATTCTATGTCCCAGTGTGTACCTAATTGGAGAGTTGCCCTATAAAGCAAGAATGTTCAAATGGGGTGGGTGGGAGCTGGGGTGGATAGGGAGGGATCTAACACCTGATGAGGACAGTGGCTTCAAAGAGCTGGGTCTGAATGAAAAGCTGGAAAAAGAAACCATGAGCTCTAACAGATAGAGCTATGTCCAACACTACAAAAAGATTCTCCTTTTGCAATATAGAAAAAGAATTAGCTGCTGAAGGACCCATGACCTTCGACCCAGATCTAGCTTTCTGACACTAGGTAGCACATTTTGCTCCAAAATACTTGGTAGTCCTCTGACTTTATGATTCCTTTAAGTTCCAGGCTTCCAGTTCCTGAGGCAGCAAAACAGCCCCACAATATTATGGAACCTCCACCATATTTAACTGTAGGTAGGGTATTTTTTTCCTTATAAGCTTCATTTCTTCTCCTGTAAATGTATCGTTGATCTGCATTGCCAAAGAGCTCGAATTTTTCATCTGTCCACAGAACATTTTCTCAGAAGGATTGTAGTTTCTCAAGGTGGGTTGGGCAAAGATCAGGTGTGCCTTTTTATGTCAGTCTTTGAAAAGTGTGGTCCTCCTTGACATTCACCGATGAAGTTCTTCTTTGTTTAACATGTGGCGCATGGTGCGGATTTAAACCACCACTCCAGATTGCTCCAGGTCAGCTTTAAGCTCTTTGGATGTTGTATGTGGTGTTTTTACAACAGTTCGCACTAACCTTCAAAGAGTTTTTGGATTAATTTTCCTCTTCCCACCACGTCCTGGGAGGTTCTTGACAGTTCTATAAGTAGAAAACTTAATAATATTGCAAACTGTAGACACAGGAATCCCAAGGTCTTTGAAGTTTGATATTTGGTGATAATGACTTTTCTGACAGTCTCAGGCAGCTCTCTTGCTTCACCATTGTGATAATGGAACAGGGAGTGAATGTGACCATTTTAAACATTAGAGCCATCCTTCATTGGTTGATTCAAGGCAAGTCATGTGAATACTGACAGTTGATCGCAGGTGCGTCTAAATTTTACTGCAGTGGGACTGTGGTTCTTCTGTTCAAACTGATTTGTATTGTTTATAAGGGTACCAATAATCATGTCCTTAAATATCACAGTCAAAACTATATGGTCCTGTATATCACAGTCAAAACAGGACCAAATAGTTTTGGCTGCAATTTATTTTATTTATTTATTTAACAGCTCTTATATACTGCGCTATTTGACATCAGTGCGGTTTACATTAAACAAAATACACTCAGATTTAGAGAACTTGTCCAAGTTACAGGTAACAGGGAAATAAAACAAGGATTAACTGGGGAATAGCATATAATTAAATAAAAGCAATTACATAAGACAAGAGATCTTGAGTGGGTATAGAGACATGTCATAATATTTAGGGATAAGCCACAACAGACCTTTGCTCCTAATAATCATGTCCTGGAAGTGTCCCAGTTTTTATACTATTTCCTACTATTTCCTTTTAATAGGTTTTGTTTTATTTGATTCCTTTATGTGTCAACTATGTGTGCATATATAATCCAAATCCACTTCACTGGCCACTTTTCTTTAGGAGATAGTGCAAGTGCCAATAACATTGACCACAACTGTATTTTTGATGTGCAAAGCATGCAGAATTTTGTATAATTCAGACCTTTTGACACAGAAGTTTGAGTTTTGTTTGCAGAATTCCAGCAGTATAATGTTTGTGTGGTCTTCTGCTGTCTGTATGCACCCCAGTATCCCCTTTAGCCATTGTTTCTGTGAGGTTCCCTGCTGTGTGTGTGTGTGTTTGTGCAGGTGCAGTGCTGTGGGTATTGGTAGAGGGAGGAAGGAGCCATGGATGTTGTTAATACATAGTTAGGGTTGGTCACGCTGCATGAGGCCTACAAGGAGCACAGAAGAGCTACCAAGGGGCATCCATATCAGAGAATGTACAGGCCCAGGTCCCAATTCCTGGATCTCACAGATAAGCAGTGCCTCACCAGGTTCTGTTTTGCCAAGTTCACCATCCACCATCTCTGTCAGAAGCTAGAGCTCCACCACACAGAGGAGCCAGCCCATGTTTATCCATCTGCAGGTCACTATGGCTCTCACCTTCCTAGCCACTGGCAGTTTCCAGTCGGAGTTGGCTGCCACTGTAGGTCTCAGCCAGTCTTCCATCTCACAGTTCCTGAGTTTCTTTCTAACCCAAACTGATAAATATGTAGCCTTCCCTCTGAGTGTGCAGCAGAGGCAGCTCACCATGATCCAATTCCATGAGGTGGCCAGATTTCCATCTGTACTGGGAGTCATCAATTGCACATATGTGGCCATCACACCCCACAAGGGAGGGACTACAACAGGAAGGCATTCCACTCACTGAACATTCAGATGGTCTGCAATGCACAGGGGGAGATAAACAATGTCTTTTCAAATTTCCAAGGTTCCTGCCCTACACTACTGCACTCCATCACCTAGAGATGCACATGCTAGGAGATCCCAGTGATGAAGACTGGCTCAAGGATTTCTGCTGCCCTAGGCAAGAACCCTGGCCGAGCCACCTTCCTATGCCGCCAGCTGCCACTGCCAGCAATTCAGTGTTCTGGGGGGCTAGCAGCAGCAGTTTAAAAGCAGCAGCTTTCTGCCACCACTTAGATGCCTGCAGCAGGCCATGTGCTTTGGCACACATGGCCTGCTGCTTCTGACTCCTCACCAACAGGAAGTTACGTTGGAGGAGTATCAGAAGCAGGCCATGTGTGCCAAAGCACACGGCCTGCCGTGGGCACCAAAGGGGTGGCACAAACCTGCCATTCTGCCTGCCATGGTCTGCTGCCTTAGGCCTAGTGGATGGAGCAGCCTTGCCAGTGATCCACAATAGCTGCAGCACTTGGCAGAGCCCATGGTTGTGGTGCCTGCTCAGCATATGAAACACCCTGGTGCAATACCCTAATGTGTTTACTTTCTCTTCACCCACACAAGTGATAGAAGGTACCCTCTGAGGAGGTGGCTTCTGAGCCTCATAACACTGAATACAAATACAGAGGAGCAGTTCAAGAGGGCCCAGAGATAGACCCACGCTGTCATTAACAGGACACTTGTGTTGAGTTTGGATGAACTTCTGTTATACAAACCAACAATGAGGTATACAAGGGAAAATTGAATAATTACATGCATACATACAGTTTCATCCTAAGATGGCTGCAGGCACATGAATAGCTTAAGAGACATAACTGAACAACTCCTGGGGAATAGGAACCAGAAACTCCCCCTTAGAGTGTGTTTCCTATAATAAGCCTTCTGGGATATATAGTTCCTCCTGTAAGGTAACTTGTACTCTTACCTAAACAATAGTGCCAACTACTACCCTTTACTGATATACTCCTAGGGCAGAAAATCTTATACATTAAACTGTCAGATAATCAGCCTGGATCTATTGCGTACATTTCAACACTTTGACCTGCTCAAGAGTTGCTTCTGTTGCCTTGATCAATCCAGGAGTAAAATCTCATACAGTCCATCAATGGTATGTCAGCTATTTATGGCTTGTTGTATGCTGCACAATCTGGCATTGAGACCAAGACAACCCCTGTCTGAAGAACAGTAAAACAGCATACCCAAACATAGAAGAAGATGCCGAAGGCCCAAGGCAGGAAGGTAATGGCCATCCATACCAATTGGGCATGGTTGGAAGAGATGAATTCATACACAGGCACTTCATGTGAAAGTAGATGTTTATTTGCTTATACAGAATGTATGTACATGGGAGTTCCCCTTCCATCACCACCCTCACTGCCCAGTACCTGCCCTTTGCAGTACCCCACACCTCCTCCATCACTAGCCCAGTCTCACAACCACCTGCACCCTTTCCCATCCTCCTCCACCCCCAAAGGGTATGCATATAGTGAGAGGGTCATTTCTTATCTTGTCTTCTCCTTCATCCCCTGCCCCTCAGTTCCTTACCTCCCACCCTCTGCTCCAAACCCTGATGATGTTGGTGCAATAGTGTGTTGGATGATGTCTCCAAAAGCTGCTCAGAGTAAGACATTCAGCTAACCAGAGTGATGGGTAGTCTCCTGGAAGGGGGAAAATCAGCAGGGCTCTCTTCCCCCCCCCCCATCAATAGGGCACAAGTCCCAAAACATGGGAAGAAGGTAGTATTGCCTGGACAGGCGGCTGCACTGATGTGCCTGAACCTGTGGAGGTGCCCTCTTCTTTGGCTCACATGAAGCTGGAACATCGAGGGCACATATGGCACTGCGCAGTTTACACAGCTACAGGGGTGGGTATGACATGTTGCTTCACGAAATGCCGCAAGTCTCTGTGCAGTCCCTGGATTTCCTCAGGGAGAGTCACTATTGCCTCCATTTGTCTCCCTCACAGATAGATATGGTGGTCCTTGAGGGTCAGCAATCTCAGCAATTCAAGTTTCTCTGCTTCCACCTGGAGCTAAACATTCTGCTGTAGTAGATATTCACTACAGCACAGAAGTTGATTCTGCCAACAGACACTAGTGATATCTGGGTCCACAGCTGCTGTTGCTCCCTTCCCAGACTCCTGACAATCACAGAAGGCGATGAAGGTAGAAGCTGGATGACATCATCCTTGTCCTCCACCAAGACATCAGTATAGTCCTCACCCTTGGCATCCTCCTCTCCCTCCTCCTGTCCCTCCTCTCTGGACATCTGATCCCCCACCTTGGCTTGGTTGCCACCCTCTTCCCTGGCTGGCACAGAACGTATTGGAGATCTATTCACTGACATCAGTGCTGCTGCCCTTCTGCAGATCTCCATCCTCATCCTCTTTTATAGGCATGACATGAAATTCACTCACTCACTATGTGCAAACTGTGTATCTGCTCATTATGAAATTATCGATGCATGTCCATTGCCACAAAGATATCCCTTCTGGTGCAAAAGTGCATAGTGACATTCTCAGCAGTGTCCAGAGAACCTATAGTATCTGCACTGCCCATGCCTACTGGCAGCATATTAATATGCAGACCCACCATGGGAAGGATCTGAAAGCTGTGCCCTCCAGTGCCACACACTGTATGTCCATAACAAGCCTCATGTTCCCCAGTGCTGCTGGGGCAGAGGGTCAGGAGGCGTTCCATGTACACATTCCATTACCACTTACACACCAGTGCACATGCAACAAAGGCTAATTAGCCATATATGCATGGTGACTCCAAACCTGGGCAAAGGATGCATTCTGTAGAGGATGAAGCAAGTGGGAAAACTGCTGCTGAGCAAGAGGATGGTGATGAGCCTGGTGAGGGCATAGGAACATGGGCCAAATAAGTATGACAGAGGTGAATACCACTCTCAAATGCCATAGTAGAAGGTCAAGGGAGCACCCTATCTGACCCTCAGAGCACCTCTCCAAATCAGTCAGTACACTATCATCGGTTGTAGGGTGTTGTCCTGAGAACTGCATGACCACTGAGAAAAATCAGTGTGGGGTCAATACCTCTGCACACACAATGGCAAATGGAGGGGATTCCTAGGGCAGCAGCTAGACCATAGCAGTATTTCAGCTGCAGGGAGGTGAAACATCACGGCATGCCAGTAAGACACCACTGAAGACTGTGGGCCCCCCTCTCTCCCATGGCATACACCTCTGGAAAGGCATGAAGTATGCATTCCAGTGATGGGTGAATGGTGACCACATGCCCCAGTGGCAGAGCATGCAGGGAAAGGTAGGAGAAGTGCTAGAGATATCTACAGTGTTCTTGTGAGGCTCTCTTGAGGAGTCCGGCTCTCCTACTCCCCTCAATGTCTCCTCATTTCCCCTGCCATTTTCACAGCTTACCTCCCTCTCAATGTCCCGGGGTAACAGACCTATGTTTTGAGGGTCTGCTTTGTTATGGTGAGTGGGAGCTATGACATGTGAACATGAGAGGTGTCATGCAAACAGTTGCATGGCACACTTGCAACCCCTCACTTGAGGCCTTGAGGCATCTTGGTGCCCAGCACAACCTGTGTGCAGAGTTGTTGGCAGTGATTTATGGTTGTGTGCTCTCTAGGCCTTGTACAGATGGATTCATTCTAGTATGGCTTTGGGTGCCTGCACTGTCTACGCCTATGTGATCATTATGATCAGCATGTGTCCAGAACTGGAGGGTGGGGCTGTGCCAGGCTAGATTCATGCTTTCAGGCATGACATTGCCACTCCCTACCCATAGTTCACAGTATTTTCACACCTCTCCGTATGCCACCACTTGCACATCCTTATGCTTTTGCCATGAGTCATTCCTGTCCAGCTGGTCTCCCTCACTGATTGGAAGATCCTGCTATGATATGGGCCAAGCCACTAGTGTGGGTGTGTGTATGCATGGAGCTGTGTGTTTGGGGGCTGCTCTTAGGCAGGCAGCAAATGTGTTCATGACAGTGCCCTCATATCAGGGGCTGGGGGAGTTGGGTGCCCTGGACAAACTCTATGCCTTCTGCCGTTTCTCCTGTGAATGTTTTGGTATACTCTATGATTGTAGTCATCAGGACACCACCCCTCCAATTCCTGTCCTGTATGGGGGTATTATGGTGCACATTATTTTGCCATTGCCGTGTTCTGTTTTGTATGTACTATATATGCTCACTCTCCCTGCTGGATTCAGAATATGCTTCTGGATGTCTGAATGCATGTGACTACCCAGAGCTATTGCATTGCTTTGAATACTGCTGCTCTTTGCTAACCCTCAGAGGATGATGCCATAGGTAACTACCCAGTCTTGTCTAATGTTTTGCCAGCCCTGCCTGCACATTGGGTGCCAGCCAGCAGCTAGGTCTCCTCCTGTGAGATGTGTCTATTGGTATGCAAAGGTTATCTGGTTACTTCTCCCAGATCCTCCTTACTGCAGCATGGGGTGACCTGTACCATCCAGGGGATTAGAACAGCTACTTATTGGCCTACAAAGCATAAGGGTTTCTGCTCTGGTGAAATTGTACTAGCACGTGATTGCCATTATGCTCCTCTAGTATTGTGCACAAGAACACTGTGCACATCTGACTAACTCTCTTGCCTCTGATGCTCGCTGTCTCTTTGCTATGCTCAACTCTCTCCTCAAGGTCCTTTCTCCCCCAATCCCTCCTTCACTGTCTGCCCAGACCTTGGCTGACTACTTCCATGACAAAGTCCAGAAGATTAGCCTTGAATTCTCTGCAGGGTCACCTCCAACTCATCTTCCCCCTCTTCAATCCCAAATCCTTCCCTCACCTTCAGGCACCCTTTCTTCCTTTTCTGAAATCACTGAGGAGGAAACAGCAAATCTTCTCTCCTCCTCCAAACTGACTACCTGCTCCTCTGATCCCATCCCCACCGTCTACTAAGCTCTCTCTCTTCCACCATTATCCCTTCCATCTGTCATATCCTTAACCTATCGTTTTCTACTGCAACTGTTCCTGTGGCCTTCGAACATGCTGTGGTCACACATCTCCTCAAAAAAACCCTTCACTAGATCCTCCCTCTTCTTCCAATTATCAATTTATCTCTCTCCCTCCCTTTGCTTCAAAACTACTTGAATGAGCAGTTCACCGCCGTTGTCTTGACTTTCTTTCCTCTTAAGACCTTCTGGACCCACTGCAATCTGGCTTTTATTCTCTACATTCCACAGAAATGGCTCTTGCCAAAGTCTCCAGTGACTTGTTGCTTGCCAAATCCAAAGGCCTCTACTCGATTCTCATCCTCTTTGACCTTTCTGCTGCTTTTGACACTGTTGATCACCACTTTCTCCTTGATACCCTGTCCTTGGATTTAGGGACTTCGTTCTGTCCTGGTTTTCTTCTTATCCCCCCCATCACATTTTTAGTGTATGTTCTGATGGATCCTCCTCTACTGCTATCCCGCTTTCTATTGCTGTACCTCAGGGCTCTATCTTAGAACCTCTCCTTTTCTCTCTCTACACTCAGTCCCTTGGTGTACTTATTTCTCCTCATGGTTTTCAGTACCATCTTTATGCTGATGACTCTCAGATCTACCTTTTTGTGCCTGAAATCTCTCCAGGAATCCAGGCTCGGATCTCGGCCTGCTTATTCGACATTGCTGCCTAGATGTCTCACCACCATCTGAAACTGAACATGGCCAAAATTGAGCTCCTTATCTTTCCCCCTAAACCCCCCTTCCTCCCTTCTCTATTTCTGTGGATAACATTACACTCCTCCCTGTTTCCTCAGCTTGCAACCTTGAGGTCATCTTTGACTCTACTCTCTCTTTCTCTGCACATATCCAATAGAAAGCTAAAACCTGTCACTTCTTTCTCCATCGTCACTTATGGTCACTTCAAGATTGTAGTTGATTACTCAGCATACAGGCAAAAACACTACACCAAAACCTTAACAGACTTTATAGCATATATTAATAACTTCAGAGAGCCACAATTAAGAAAAGGAGAAAATGGGTCTCAGAATCAACGGGGTCAAATGTGGATTATGATAAATAAACTCATACCACATCCCATCCCCAGTACATCAATGACCGGAGAAAAAACTCCCTTTTCCTAAATTTTCTATATTTTCAATTCATTAACTTCTCCACAATCTCTTCATTCAGTTCTTTAGGCTTTTGTGGTTTAACTTCAGTAACACTTCCTCATGAACTCACGGTTACTCAGTACTTAACTTAGTTTCAATAGCACTCATTCAGAATTCATGTAACCAGTCATCTCATGCCCCAGGCTTACACCCCAGCGCTCATCAGGATATCCCTCCCCCTTCGTTTCGTCATTTTAGGGATTCTGGGTAGTCCGTAGGAGGGAGGGGTTTCCTTCCGGCATATAGATGGTTTTGGCCAATCATAAGTTACGTCTTCTGCCATATAAGGGTTGTCCGGGAGGGAGGTGGAGTAAGGCAATTACCTTGAGAGAAACATTGTAATCACTTGACACAGGGCCCGGAGTAGGTCTGAAACATGCATGTCGTGACGTTTGCTGGTGCTTGTCGATGCAACAACACGGAGGGATAGTTCAGTTATCAACTACCTCTGGTTCCAGCACAGTTTGGAGTTTTATTGCCTTTGATAAAGTTAAGTTGGGTGTGTTTGGTTTGACATTTACTTTCACCCGGTTATCTGTGGGTTCACATTGTTAAACTGTGAGAGCTGAGGCTCTCCTGAATAAAAGGGTCCTTCCAACACAGAGAGGTGGTTGTTTTCCCTGCCTCTCAGGTTGGTTGTTCCCGACAAAAAAAGAGGGAAATAGAAGAATAGTTACCAGAGTGGCGTCTGGTTAAAAATCAATGACTAATGTTCGAGATAAATAGTGTTTCGCCTATTTATTCTTCGGGGGGTTGTGTGGTCAAACAGTAGCGCTATGAAGAAAATAAAATTATTGTGCATTGAATACTCTAACCTAATCCTCTCAAAATGAACTATAAAGACTGTAACGGCAAGTATGCACAAAAACTCATACCATCCTTGACTGCATTCCTTTCCAGTTCTATAAATCCCTAAACATATAGTCAGGTCTGTACCTAGCTCTATGTGAGCGGTGCGGCCGCACAGGGCGCAAAGGCTTAAGGGGCGCATATTAGCTTTCTTCCATTGCCTGCCGCACCACTTTTTCTTCTCTCAGTGGCGGCAGGCAACGGAAGAAAGCTAAAATGGGCCCCTTAAGCCTCTTGCAGGGAGGGAAAGATCTGCTTAGCATGCCGTCGATTTGCACATTGGGCGCGCCTCTTCTCTCCCACCGCGGGGGAGATGGGGCGGGGGGGGCACGCACCCGATGTGCAAGTCGCACAGGGCGCGCTCTTCCCTCGGTACGGCCCTGCATACAGTATAGTAACCTACCTGCACTGCATGTTCTGTACAGCAACTCAATATGACATAAATCTTCACCAAACCATTTAAAGCAAAAAAAACGCCGCGCATGCATTTTTCTCCTTTTCTTAATTGTACTCTCTGAAGTTATGAATATATGCTATAAAGTCCGTTAAGGTTTTGGTGGAGTGTTTTTGCCTGTAGGTGGAGTATTTCTTTCTCCAAAACATTGGCAAAATTCACCCCTTCCTTTCTACATTCTAAACTGCTAAGACATTTATCCACTCTTTAGTCACGTCCTGTCTAGACTATGGCAACCTCCTCCTTGCTGGTCTCCCTCTGAATAATCTCTCTCCCCTTCAATCTATTCAAAACAGCTGTGAGGTTAATCTTCTGCCAGCCTCTACTTGCTCATTTAACCCCCCCCCCTCCCCTTCTCAAGTCACTTCACTGACTCTCTATCCATTTCTGTATCCAGTTCAAACTTGTCCTATTGACATATAAATGCACTCATTCTGCTGCTCCTCACTAATTTTCTTCTCTTATCTCTCCCTACACCCCTCCTCGGGTGCTCCACTTTTCGAGCAGATTCCTTCTGTCTATGCCCTTCTCTTCTGCTGCCAACACCCGACTTCGATCCTTCCACCTTGCTGCTCCTTATGCCTGGAACAAACTACCCGAGTCTGTGCGTCAGGCTTCATCTCTGGCCCTTTTCAAATCCAGGTTGAAAACTAACCTCATTGAGTCTGCTTTTGGATCCTGATCCACTTGGTCTCATATGTGTTTCCTTGCCACTCCTCTAGATGTGTCCTTGTCCTCAGCTGTTGTGTTGTGTGTCTTGGCTAGATTGTAAGCTCTGATGAGCAGGGACTGTCTTTTCCGTGTGTGTATAGTGCTGCCTACGCCTTGTAGCGCTATACAAATGACTAGAAGTAGCAGAGCACACAAGGACTGGTAAATAACATGTAAACCTGCTCCGCATGCAGAAGGATCATACATGCAGCGCAAGAGCACACGTACAGGTGCCGCAACGCATGGACAGCTGTCTCGCACCTGCAACACACCATAATTGAAGTCCACACCCGTACAGATCCCTGTAGCTTCCTGAAGTATCTCCTGCATCAATCCAGTGCGGCCAGCGATGATGCCCATCCGCCCTGACCTTGGAGCATATATGCATGTAGTCATAGTCGCTGCTGCCTGACAGAACATGCATGTTTATGCTGCTCCATTTTGTGTTATGCACACGTGCAACTCTTCACCATGTGCGGATCATTTTTAACGGCTATTTTCGGGGCTGAAATATGTCAATTTTAGAACAGCCATACACATACACAGCACCTCTTCTGAAACTGACATAGCACCAGGGCTGATGCTACCATTATGCAAACTAAGTGGCCACTTAGAGCACTGGCCCTCTAGGGCTGCCCTTTGCCACCACTGGTGTCCCTCTTCAGGGCTAAGAACAGTGGCAGTTGCCCCTGAAACCACGACAGAGCGTTTACCCTCTGTCTCTGGGACTGCGTCACAGTTTCATTCTCTCCAATTTGCCGCTTCTGCCTCCCCCCTCCATCGCAGACTTCTGGTTTATACAAAACCAGAAGTCTGGAGTAGAAGTGGCTGATTGGAGAGAATGAAACCATGATGCAGCTCCAGAGAGAGAGAGGGTAAGTGCTGCATCACGGTTTCAGGAGAAACTGCTGCTGCTGTCAGCCCTGGAGAAGGGCATCAGCTGCGACAATAGGTGCCGGGGTGGGCAGCAAGATGGAGGACCCACCTAGGGCACCTCTAGCCCTTGCACCGGTCATGCATAGCACTACACACTTTTTCTCTTCAATGTCCCAGCCATCCCCAAACATCCTTTCTAAAATGTGCCTTCACATGTATTAGACGCTGACCGGCACCGCCACTGTCCATTTAGTTTAGGCCTGCTCTTTAGACCTAAACTACATTTATGCATTATCCATATAGTTCCTGGATATCACTAGTATATGGATAATTTTTGGTGCCACCCTCTCTCCGTCCCTCAACTAGACAGATAGTGGTGGGATTATTAGACATATTTTCAGCCTGCCAGTATCCATGTAGAGATTGAAAATACACATAAAGAGGAGTTATATGTTCAATGGCCACCAAGGAAAATATAATGCTGTTTGAAAATTGATGCAATAGAGTTTAAAATGTGTGTGTGCGTGTGTGTGTGTGTGTGTGTGTGTGTGTGTGTGTGTATATTCCTTTTTTGTCAATGGAGAAACATGCAAGTATTAAATTGGAGCTGACTTTGCACCTGCAGAAACCTTGGATAAATCCACCCACCAATGCCAAACATTCACTCCCCCAGCCTCTTATTAAGTAAGATGCAGACCTACCAAAGTAGTCAGTCAGTCACTGAGTGAAGAAGGATGCGCATTGCAAACTAACAATATTTGATTTCTCAGCCTATTTATTTCTGCCTGTCTGCTTCTTGAAAGATGACTTGGGAGCTGATTCACCAAGCAATGTGGATGTTTATGCATGTGTAAAAAAGCATTTGTGTGCACATAAAACAAGTGCATGAATCACAAATTGGTAGATCAGTCATGTAAAAAAGATTGCAGCCTTGTATTTCAATTATGCAGATAGGGTCATAATGAGCTCATTTGCTCATATGTCAATTGTTACGTTTGACAAGCTGAAGCAAAATTTTGCATGCCCCATGTAGTACTCCAAATCTGCCTCACACCTTGAAGTACAGCAAAAGGATTAGTGTACCAAATATCCGTCCTTCCCCTGCCAGTATCCCAAGCATCCAACTTCTCTCCCCCCTCCCCCCCCCCATACTATGATCTTTCTAGTCCTTTCAAGGACCTTCCTTCCTCTTTCTCAATACTGAACGCCCATCTTCCTTCCCTTCATCGCATCTCTACTTCTCCACTGGACCTCCGACATCTCCCCCTCTACTCTTCCCATCCCTTCCATCATTCCTTCCTCCTACAGCTGGGAGTTTAGTCAATTGGTGAGGTCAGTGCAAGGATATGAAATGTCCTAGGCGAACCTCTATCCTGCCACCCCCCACCCCCACTCCCACTTCTGCTGCTGCCTATCCCCTGGACTAGCAGCAGCAGTAACGCCATTAAAACAGAAATGCAGCCCTTACCCAAAGTCTCCAATGCTGCGTTGCTGTTCATGCTCTTTGACAAGTTGCTACTTCCTGTTTGCATGGAGGCGCTTCTGCCTCCCCAGCCAGTTCCTAGCACATACTTTCCCTCCCAGTCCCTATCACATATTCCACTCTGACTAAGTCTCTACCCTTCATCCACATCTTTCTCTCTGCCTCTTCATCTGCCCTCGGCCCACTATTCTCATCTCACTCGCTCCATCCTTTTATTCCCTCCTTTTTAATACCCTCCCTCCTGACCAACATCATCCCTGCTTTTGCCTTCCCCATCACATCCAGCATTATCCTCATTTTCACCCTTTTCCACCCCACAGGCATCCCCACACACACACACACACACACACAGTGGATTCTCAATTCCTGATCTCTGAGTCGCTCATTTCTGCACTGTCTGAGAATCACTCTAGAGCCCTAGAACAGTGGAACCTGTCTGGGCCTGGCAGACTGGAAGTCAGGTGGGCAGGAGCTATATGGGCCAGCCTGGGATTGGACTCATTTGTTTCAGGTGGTGTGACCGAGGTCAGGTGAGGTTAGAGCACTGCTGCACAGCAGTAACATGGCATTATCATCGGCGCCAACAATGTAGGGCCAGGAGAAGGGCAGGGAGCACTGCAGGTCTGCAGCACAGCACAGATGGGACTCCTTGAGTCCAGAGGCAGAGATGCCTGTGGTCAGAGGAATGGGATGAGTATGCAGCCAGGAACAACTGAGCTTTGTGCTGGGAAGTGCAGGGATGTAGAGGGCCAGCTGGGGACTGGCGCCAGTGTGAGAATCTGGAAGAAGATTAAGGAACTTGGTTCCTCCTACTCAGTGCACTGCTCCTCAGACTTTGTCCAAGCTGCCAACCATTAGTGGGCAACAGCATCAGGCAATTCATCAGACTGGAGTTCTAGGACTTGGAGTCCAGCTGTTCAAGATATCAGGGACCAAAGCTGCTTGCTAGGGTGCAGGGCACTGAGGGCAGACCACCTGGGTCTCTGGGTGGGCAGGTGCAAACAGTCAATGACTGCAACAGCAGGATAGTGGGGGGTGCCAAAGGGACCCCTACCTCTGGTTGGTCTCTGCAGGATGGATCTGGACTGAGGGAAAGGAACTTTGCAATGCAGTAGTAGCTGTGCATCGTGCAGGGAACTTGCATATGCTGTGACTGCTGCAGGCAAAATGGTGGCATGCACAGCAGCACACACTGCACACAAGATGCTCCCTCTGATTGGCCCATCAGACCTGACCAGGCAAAACAGTATCCACTTAGAGCTTGTAACTGAACACTGTGGGGGTCAGTCTGAACTGTGCTGAGCAGGTCTGGATGCCGGGATGCCAATTCAGGCCACACAGCTCCCTGCATATACAGGCTAGATGTGTGGGGAGCTCTGTTCATGGGCGGGTGGGGTGAGCTGAGGGAGGATCGAGAGCAGGCCGTAGGTGTGACCTATCACCCGGATGTACAGGGCTTATACTGATGGCAGCCCAGTACGTCCAGGTGATGGGGGATAGCCAGGGAATTTATTCCACCATGGCAGTGGAATAAGTTCCCTCGAAGATTGTGGCGGCCATCAGGGGGGACCCAGATCCAAGGTGAGGGGTGCAGGGGGTTCACCGCAGCCCAACCCTGGCCATGGCAGGCCCAATCAGGGGTTGGGCTGCGAGGAAAGCAGTGTCTGGAGGACGGCCGGGGATCGTAGCTCCTGCATGGAGCCGTGGTGCCATGGTAACATGAAGCCATGGCACTGCGGCTCCATTGAGGAGCCTGGCTGAGTTAGCCAGATAGTGTGCCAGACATCTGGGAGTCTAGAATCGGGGCCCAGCCTGCACGTCCAGGCCGGTTGCACCCGATTATGATCCTGCAGGGACGTGTAGCCCCCGTGGGATCAGAATCGGGTGCAACTCCTAGCCATCCCGATTCTGAATGCTCGGACAGGCTAGGCACGTACATCCCGGAATTGGCCTCCATACAAATAGCTTGGAAACCGGATTGTCTAGTCCAAAATTGGGCAGTTGGTTACCCTATCTGCTGTGGGGCCTGAAGAAAGAGAGAGGATTGCACCTGAGTGTGATCAGGTGGGGCAGAGATGGAGGGAGTGTGGCGTAGAGAAGGAGAGTGAGAGGGCTACAACAGCTTAAAGTAAGAGATGCATACATTTGCCAGTTAGTTACATACCCCATATATCCCCATTGCTGTCAGCATTTACAACAAATTGGAGGGTTTGCAGGCAGAAGATAGCAATACATGGCAAGTGTGTTTTGTCTCTAGTGATCTACTAAAACTAGAGCTGCTTCCTTATTCTCTTTCCTTCCGTTTCTTACAGATGAGTCGGAACTTATCGAACAGCTGCCCGACAAGATGAGGCTGGACATTGCCATTGATGTTAACTATATCATAGTCAGCAAAGTGCCTCTCTTCCAGGTAACTGCTGTCCATGTAAATGCACTGCACTAGTAGAGTTTTCCTCAGATAAATAGTGTAATCTAAGCACTCGGTATCATCTAATTTAGGTAATGTAGACAGAGCACAGGAGAAATGTCTAAAATTCAAGGTGGTTTGGATGTTTAAGAAATTGTCTGACAAGCACATGCCATCTTGGAGGATCTTTTCCAGAGATTTCTAGGAAAGATTTGGCTTTTCTCTATGCCTGCTGCGCCTCAGCTTTTACCGTCTGCCGTCATTGTGAGAGGACATTCTGCCTGACCATTTCCCATCCATCATGGGCCGCCAGCCTTTGTCAGCGATTGCTGGTGTTCCTCTGGCTGTCTCTAGCGTCATTTTCATTCTGTATTTTCTTGCTTTCTCTCAGTTAGTTGTCTTAGGCCTGTCTGCAGTTTTTAGGTTTTGTTTGGGGGGTTTTTCACTGTCGCTGCTTAGCCTAACACGGTTACTGCCACACCCACCCATGCTTGGTATTATCATCTCAGTCTCAATTGGTTTTCTGTCTGAACACACCTTTCTTTAGAATGAAGGGGTGGGGGAGGGGCAGATATTCAGTGGCGGTGAGAAATCCTTGTAAAGCAGCTAGCTGTTGCTGCTGAACTTAAAACCCAGATATTCAATGCCAGGGCCATATCTGGCAACCGGCGTTGAATATCCAGGTCGTCTGTATAGCAGCAAAGTTAACCGGGCAGCGGTGATATTCAGCTACTGCCTGTTTAGCTTCGGTGGCAAAAGTTAGGCAGATTTTTAGAAACATAGAAACATAACAGCACAAAAAGAACACATGGCCTATCTAGTCTGCCCTTCCATGTCACCCACTACACGAGTCCTCTTTTTACCTTTAGAGATCCTCTGTTTGTCCCATGCTTTTTTGACTTCAGATACTGTCCTCATCTCTACCATCTCCACTGGAAGACTATTCCACGCATTTACTACTCTTTAGGTGAAGAAATATTTCTGAATATTACTCCTGAGTCTCTCCCCTTTCACCCTCATCCTATGTCCCTCGTAGCAGAGCTTGCTATCAATCAAAAGAGGCTCTCCTCCTGTACATTTATGCCAAGGAGATATTAAACATCTCTATCATATCTCCTCTATCCCGCCTTTCTGCTAAAGTATACATATTAAGATCCTTAAGCCTGTCCTCATATGCTTTATAACGAAGATCACTGATCATTTTAGTAGCCACCCTCTGCACCGACTCCATCCTGTTTATATCCTTTTGAAGATGTGTTCTCAAGAATTGCACACAATACTCCAAATGAGATTGCACCAAAGACTTATACAGAGCCACAATCACCTCCTTTCTTCTGCTGGCCATTCCTCTCCCTAGGCACCCAAGCATCCTAGCTTTTGCTGTCACCTTTTCTACCTATTGAGCTACTTTAAGATATCAGACACAATCATGCCCAGGTCCCGCTCTTCTTTTGTGGAGAGAAGTACTTCACCCCCTATACTTTACCACTCCCTTGGATTTTTGCAGCCCAAATGCATGACCCTGCATTTTTTAGCATTAAATCTCAGCTGCCAAATTCTTGACCATTCTTCAAGTTTAGCTAGATCCCTCCTCATGCTATCTACTCTTTCCTGGGTGTCTACTCTATTGCAGATTTTGGTATCATCCACAAAGAAGCAAACCTTACTCGACTGCCCTTCCTCAATATCACTAATAAAGATGTTAAAAACCAAGGACTAAGGACAGATCCCTGTGGCACACCACTGGTAACCTCCTTCTCCTCAGAGTGAGCTCCATTTACCTGTACTCATTGTCGCCTCCCACTCATCCAATTTCTTACCCAGTCAGCAATGTTCCTCTAATTATCTGTAGGCTGTGTGCACATAAACTATCAGCTGTGTGCAGCTTTTGAAGGAAGGTTAAATTTTTGTGCGCCACATGACACTCAGAGTTATATACTTTAAAATTTGACTACGCATCAGAATACAGTATGTACACCACATTGATTTTAATCAAATTAAATGAAAATAGACGATTACTAAATGAAGTGGGAAATTTCTAGTAATTACAATCATAACTTTTAAATTTTAAGACATCTGTGTTGTTTTCTATCAGAATCAGAGCCGTAATTTTTGTGCGCTCTGTTGTAAAGTATGTGCGCTCGCTCGGCGAGGTGTGTGCGTGCGCAAACGCGCACAGCTTAGAGGGAAGAGTGCCAGTCAGTAACTTTAGGGTCCATCCCTAGGGTGCTCGGTTTGTTTATAAGTCACCTGTGCGGAATGGTGTCAAAGGCTTTACTGAAATCCAAGCCTACCACATCTAGGGCTCTCCTGTCGTCCAACTCTCTGGCCAGTAAAAGAAATCAATCAGCTTTGTCTGACAAGACCTGCCTCTGGTGAATCCATGCTTCCTCGGATCCAGTAATTCATTGGCCTCCAGAAACCTCACTATCCTCTCTTTTACCAACATTTCTATTAATTTACTCACCACAGAGGTCAGACTAACTGGCCTGTAGGACCACTAACTCCTGATGAGGACAGTGGCTTGAAAGAGCTAGCTGTGAATGGGTAGCTGGAACAAAAAACAATGAACTCTAGCTGTCAGAGCTTTGCCCAATGCACAAAAAATTCCTCCTTTGCAGTATAGAAAAAAAAGAATTAGCTTTTACAAATGAAAACCAAAACCCCTTCAAGAGCTTTCAGGCAGAGAGATTGTAGTTAAAAGCCACAAAGTATATTACCTTGCTTGCAGCCGGGTTCCTGTTAGGAATGTCAGTGCCTAACTTTCATTGTGGAGGGATAACCAGGCATTCTCTGTGAAGCAAACCAGAGGCTTCAAGAGGAGGTACCATACAGCTCATAGATGTCCTTGATGGATGATCAAACTGAGTGCTACAAGTGGCATAACACTTCATGAGGCTCTCTTCTTTCTTGTCTGGAATGAGTAAGACGCAGCTTGAAGCTGGCCTTGAATCAGAGTTAACCAAGGATGTGCTAGTGGCCAGACCTCGTCAAAGCAGTTCTAAGCTACGTTGACACTTTAGCCCTCTGGATTATGCCAGAGGCAAGTTCCACTTTCTTGGCCAAATAATTGAAAAATTCCATTGATAGAATGAAGCAGTTGAATGCAGAGCTTTGACTAAGAGCTTCGGCACATTGATACTTCTGGTTAGCAAAGGTCTCTGACAGATTGGATGGGCGACTGCTTGGCTTTCTATACAGAAACCAAACTACATCAGTCTCCCAAGGACAATTTAGTGGACTTCCATCAATATCTCTTCATGACCTCTGTGGCATTCAGTCTTCTCTGAAGTATATTCCTGTCTTGTCTCCAGTGACATTCAGATCAAAGATACAAAAGTTGATTAATGAGATGTTCAACTGATGCCTCAAGGGCACCAAGTCACTTTTGTCAGGCGCCTTGATACTTGTGGGTGCACTGAGTGAAATGCATCTCTGACAAAATATCAACACTGGTTTGGTATGTATTTGTACAGTCCATTGATGTGAGTGGACTGTCCTTTCTCCAGGAACAAGCAGGAAGTCAGTCCTCACATATGGGTGACATTGGCACCGATAGAGCCCATGCGGAAGCATCTCCCCAGCTTTCAAGGAAAGCTTGGGAGATGCACCACACATGCATGGTCCTCTTCCCATCCAAGGGTGCCATCGGAGCCCTTTGGACATTGTCCTTCTTTCTCCAGAAAAAGTCTGATTTTTTTATAGTTAAATTTTGTCCGGTTTGCGTACCGGTTCCTTCCTGCCCCCGAGCCAGTTTGCCTTGACGTCACTCCTCAGTTTCATCTATCCATTTTTCACTTTTTTCATTGAGGTCCGCCTCGACTGGCGTTCATGCCCTTTTTCAGCAGAAGGCCTCAGACCCCTGCTCGAAGGCAGGGACCCCCTTTTTCTGATAGCCTCAAGTGGCTTCAAAACGTGTGACCGGTGTGACAAAGTTATGTCACTTACCGATCCACATGACATGGCAATTATTGACTCTTTGGGATAAAGGCCTCCCCCTCAGCTTCAAAACACTCCAACAAATCAGAGCAGAAGTCTTTCCTTTGGCGTTTGTGTTCTGTTGTGAGACTTCACGGAACCCATCTTGCACACAACTTTGAATATCCCAAAGAGTCAATAATTGCCATTGCACTACCTCTACTGACGGAAAGCTGTACGGACAATTCCCGATTTGTGATGCGCCAATCTGGACTGGTGGCTGAGGCAGGACTTTTTTTCTCCTCCACCAAGAATTCAATTACAGCTCGTTGTTTGTACCGCGTGTCACTCACAGACGCCATTTGAAGGATCACTACCGCCTCGCTATTTGTCGGACGACTGTAAAATTACACACATGTGTCCTTTGAAGTTCCAAGTTACTACCCCTCATATAAAGCCCCGAAGCCCAGGCACCAACTCAGGACCAGCTCAGGGGAGGCTTTTGATTGCCTGGATGCAACCCCCACATCCCCAGGGGGTCCTTTGCTGCCCACAGGTGGACAGCCCTCACCACTGATGCCTAGTGTTACAGGTGGTCAAGGAGGGTTATCTCCTCCATCTACATCAGACATCACTTCCGTTCTTCCCAGGAGTGCCCACCAGGTCTCTCCTTCACCAGACTGTGCCCCTCACCAAGTTAGCAGGACTACTCTGGGACAAAGCAGTGGAGTGAGTCCCAAAACACCTCTGGGGCACTTGCTTCTACTCCAAGTACTTTCTCATCCCCAGGAGGACTGGGGGGCCTCAGGCCCATCTTGGACCTGTGAGAACTCACAGGTTTCTGCTCAAGGAGAAGTTCAAAATGCTCTCCCTTGGAACACTGCTGCCATTCCTCCAGCAGGGAGACTGGATTTGCTCCTTAGACCTAAAGAATGCTTACACTCACATCCTAATCCACCTCAGCCACAGAAAATATCTCCAGTTCATGATAGGGAAACACTACTAATACATAGAACTGCCCTTTGGGTTAGCCTTGTCTCCAAGGGTCTTTACAAAGTGCTTCGAGGTGATCGCAGCCCACCTTAGCCTTCAAGGGGCCTTCGTCTTCTCCTACCTAGACAACTGGCTCATAAAAGGGGCCACAGCTGCAGTGGCACAATGCACCACTGGAAGCACCATAAATGCCCTGCAGCACCTGGGGTTTGTCATAAACTACCCCAAGTCCCAGCTCACTACTGCTCACATCCTAGAGTTCATAGGGGTACAGCTGGACACCTCAGGAGCTTTATTCCCTCAGAAGACATCAGCACACCTCAGGGAACTAGCCACAGAGGTGCAATGGTGCAAGGCATTACCCGCCTGGTTTCTCCTCCACCTGCTGGGACACATGGCCTCCACAGTCCACATGACCCCAGATATCTGCCTACATATTAGAGAAGCCCAGTGGTGCCTCCACTCTCAGTGGACCCAAGCTACAGGCAGGCTCAGAGACAAGGTCCATATGACCCACCAGCTGGCAGACTCCCTCGGATGGTGGCAGAATCCAGGTCACCTTCAGGCCAGGATGCCCTTCCAGGCACCTACCCCCCAGAAAGTCCTCACCAAAGATGCCTTTCTAATGGGATGGGGAGCGCATTGTGACAGCCTCCAGACACAAAGCTGCTGGTTCCAGAGTGAATCCAAAATGTAGATCAACCTGCTGGAAATCAGGGCCATATTCCTGGCCCTCGAGACCTTCTGCCACCTGCTACAACACCACACAGTGCTGATCCAGACCAACAATCAGGTCACGATGTTCTACGTGAACAAACAGGGGGCACAGGGTCATATCCCCTCTACCAGGAGATGGTAGCTCTCTGCCCTTATGCCACATGCAGAGGGATGCTCCTGAGAGCGGTCTACCTCCCGGGCCAGGACAATATCTTGGCGGAAAAGCTGAGCAGGTTACTCCAGTTACACGGATGGCACCTGGACCCAGCAGTGGCCTCAAGGCTGTTCCTGCTCTGGGGTGCCCCAGTGATGGACCTGCTCGCCAGCCCGGACAATGCACAGTTGCCCCATTTCTGCTCCCGCTGACTGCACCCGTCTCGGGTAGCAGCAGATGCATTCCTCTTCCCGTGGTCAGAAGGCCTCCTGTATGTCTTTTCGCCCTTCAACGCTGATAGCCAAGACCCTGTTCAAGGCTCAACAAAACAGAGCGTCGCTAGTGCTAATAGCCCCTTGGTGGCCCAGACAGACCTGGTTCCCACTGCTCCTCTCCTTATTGACGGTACCTCCAATTCCCCTGGGCTGAGCCCCAGGACTATTCTCACAGGAGCAGGGCACTCTCCTACACCCCAACCTGGGGTCCCTCTTGCTCATAGCTTGGCTGCTGAAAGGGTAGCACTAGCCACCTTCAACCTTCCACGGGATGTGGAAGACATCCTCCTGGTGTCTTGGAAGGTTTCCACGAGAAGAACATATGTCTTTAAGTGGTGATGTTTCTCACTATGGTGCACAGAGAAATGGATGAACCTGTTCTCCTTAGTGCATGTGGTGCTCCAATACTTGCACCACCTATTGCAGGCAGGACTGGTCCAACTAGGTCAGAGTACACATAAGTGCCATTATGACACATCACCACTCCATCAAGGGAAAGCCCCTTTCGGCTCAGCCCCTTGTGTCTCGGTTTCTATGGGGCCTCGTTTTGTTCAAACCCTCTGTCCACCTTCTGGCAGTGGAATGGGACCTTAATATGGTGCTCTCACAACTCACTAAGCCTCCGTTTGAGCCTTTAGCTACCTGCCACCTGTGGTACCTCTCCTGGAAGGTCGCCTTCCTGATAGCACTCACATCAACTCACAGAGTTAGTGAGCTCCAGGCTCTGATGGCAGAGCCTCCTTGCACAACATTCTACAAGAACAGGGTGGTGCTCTGCACACACCCTAACTTTCTGCCAAGGTGCTGTCCTCATTCCACCTCAATCAGGAGGTAGTGCTCCCTATTTTCTTTCTCAGGACTCACACCGAGAGGGAGGAGACCATTCTCCATACTCTGGATTGCTAGAGAGCCCTGTCCTACCTGCAATGGACCCAAAGCCACCGCAAAGCTCAACAGCTTTTTGTATCCTATGACTCCAGCCGTCTGAGGCTCCCAATAACTAAACGAACTCTGTCCACCTGGGTAGTGGACTGCATTACCTTTGCCTATGAGCAAACAGGATCCCACTGGACCAGAGTCATGGCACGCCACGTTAGAACTATGGCTATTTCCATGGCCAATCTGCATTCCATCCCCAAGATGGAAATTTGCTGGGCCGCCAGCTGGTCTTTGGTCCATACCTTCGCAGCTCACTACTGCCAGAGAGGGAGTCCCAACGGGACAGCGCCTTCGGCCAGGCTGTACTCCGTAACCTTTTGGGGTATAAGCAACTCCTGTCCTCCAACCCTTCTGTGTTCAGGCTACTGGAGTGCTGGTGTTCACTGGACGCTTTGATCTTGCGAGAGTTTCTCCCTCAGAACTTGACTGCTGCTGGTCACGGCTCTCCCTTTGCAGGTTGCCATGGCATTTTTCTTTTGATTATAGATTCTCGGTAGCCTGTAGCTGGGGAGTCCCATATGTGAGGACTGACTTCTTGCTTTTTCCTGGAGAAAACGTAGTTACTCACCTGTAACAGGTGTTCTCTGGGGACAGCAGGAACCAGTCCTAACAACCCTCCCTCCTCCCCTTGAAATTGCTTCTTTACCATCTTATATTTTTGCCGTCTTAGTTATGTCATTAGACTGAGGCAAGATGATACCCTTGGGCGGGAAGTGGATCAAGAATGCCTGGTACATCTCCGAAAGGCTTTCCTTGAAAGCTGGGGAGATGCTTCCATCTGGGCTCTGTTGGCACCAATGTCACCCATATGTGAGGACTGATTCCTGCTGTCCCCAGAGGACACCTGTTACAGGTGAGTAACTACGCTAGTTCTCCTACTCCAAGCACTCCCAGGGAAGGCAAATTTCAAAAGCATATTCCTAGGTAAAGCAGAATTATACTTGTAAATTACATGCCCAATATGCAGGTAGACTTACAGTATATGCATATCACCTGTATGCCCTTACGTTTATCTGGACTGAGGGGAGGAGAGAGTGGGAAGGGCTTACACTTACACGCATAGGTTTGAAAATTCAAGTATATATGGATATATTAACCCTGAAAACATGTACATGCCAAAAAGCAGGTGCAATTATGTATGCATAGTTTCCCTGAAGTACTTTCTAAAGTTGAAGTACATGCTATCTTAAATTTATCCAGGTCAGCACAGAGAAAATTCTATGCATATTTTTGTGGGTGTGTGGTTATAAAATTGCTCCAGGATCATATATTCCTGGACTATGCTTAGGTCTGAATTTACCATTAAGTGAACTAGGTAATTGCCTAGTGTGCCAGAATTTGGGGGTTAACCAAAACAACAACATCCAATCAAACAGAAGTGCAGCTGCAACTCAGGAAAAGAAATATGAAAAAGCATGCACTCAAAATGTATGGAGGATAATATAAAGGGAGGAAAAGGATCTCAGGTATCTTCCAGTCACTTTAGACACCCGGCAACATACAGCTACCAGGTAAGGCCCATAACATCATAGATTCAAAAATCTCTAATATAAAATTCAACTTGCTTTCTATATTTTTAATCAAAAACAAAAGAGAACTTAAATATGTTTCAATCCTCTTATCTTAATCATGTGCCAATATAACTTCAGAAAAAGGGAATCCAATATTAAAATCCACAAACACCCCAACGCTGAAAGCGGCACCTAAACATTTTGCTTTAAAGCTTCATCAGAGAGTGATTCCAATTCTGAAAGTGGCGCCTAAGCGTTTCGCTTTAAAACTTCATCAGGGAGTGATTCCACAAGTTCAATGACTTGTCATGCACATGCTTAAGCAATAGAAAAGCAAAATCAGTTTAATGGGTTCCTCTCAAAACCTCAATAAACATCTATGTCTAAAGCTATCAAAAAGAAAGAACGACAAATAACACCAACTAGGGAAGAATGCTGTCTTCCGTCAATAACTTACACGGTGACATAAAAAATGAAACTGTCCCATAACAATAGAGCATACAAAACTATGGACCATACCTGATAATGTTTAACAAAATGACATTACAGCCATATGTAAGTTTCAACAGTATCCGCAACGGCCCAGCAAGACAACTTCAATGCTGAGGTCAAAAAAACGCCGCACTGGTGCATTTTATATATTCAGCTGGCAACCAGATGTTTTAAACTTAAAGAAACAGAAGTCCAGAACAGCGTACAAAACCAAATCCTAAATCCTTTAACCATTTTATTACACAGACCGATGATGTAAAGGCAACAAATGTTAGACACATATCCAGTGACTACTCAATGGAAACAAAATAACTTATGAGCCTCCTAGATGTAAACAAGGCTATAAATAAAACTCAAACTTTTGGATTCTAAAGAAAGAACCTCCCACCCACCCTAATGTGTTCCAAACAAGCAGGATGCACATTCAAAAACTCTCTCTACGCCAGGAGCAATATTGGATTTTCCGGTTGAACACCCTGGAACCTTATGGATTGAATGATGCTATTGACTGGGGTGTCTGTTGGTAGAGAGAGCTTTTGAGTGTACATCCTGCCCCCCTCCAGTCAGCTTTTCATCTGGATAGTAATGTAAAGGTCTAGATATATTTTCCCTGAGTTCTAACATGTCTTCTTTCTTTCTTTTGGCAGGATTGTGACCGTCAAATGATTTACGACATGTTGAAACAATTGAGGTCTGTGGTTTACCTGCCTGGGGATTACGTTTGTAAAAAGGTAACAATGAATTTTGCTTTCTATGTAAATGCATAAACTTTCACCACCAAATATCTCTTAAGTGTCTTTAATCCTTTAATAGCTACATCATAGAGCGAAAATACATTGAGCAGTTGTAGTGAGTTGGAAAGTTTGGATGAGTGCCCCTTTGCCCTATAGAGTGGAAGAAATGAGCAAAACAAATTGGGAAAGTTTTATATTCCGATACATTGAGAGACCCATGGGTGGGTGCAGTAAAATACTTGCAGGCCTGCAAGACAATTTTCAAAGGGAAACTCCCCAGGTGGTATCTCTCTGTAAATCCACAGCAGCTGGTTCTGCTGGGGGATCTTTAATCCACAGTCTTCATAGGTGCAATGTATGCAGGTTAAAGCTGTGAAAAGCAGGTGTGGAGATTTCAAAATTAAATCCTCATGTTTGCATCCTTCAGTCAGTGGAAAAAATGCGTGCCAATGGCAACATGTACACATTTCCCCGCAAAAGGCCTGGGGCAATATTTTTAAAAGGGCTTTCTCTGGCCTTGATGCAGTAAGCGCCGCAGTGGAAAGGTGCACTAAGCCACAGTGCAGTGTTCTAACGCACATGCTAAGAAGACTTTTACTCCTGATGAAGTGAACTAATGGCGTGCATTGTCAGAGAAACAAGCACACTGCTGCACCTCCAAAAGTTAAGAGGCAAGAGTGACATCCAGGTGCTTCTGCCTTCGGTGCCACTATCTTGCAGAATGATGGTGCTTGACCTCTGATGGGACAAACCACAAAAGATGAGTCTACCAATAAAGCTATGCTTCCTTTCCATTGCCTTATTTGGTAGAATCACCCCTAGCAGGGCATCCTGACACACCGCTAGGTGTCAGGTACCACCATTTTGCAAGATGGAGGCGCTGGAGGCAGGAGTGAATAGTCATCACTTTTACTCAGGGTTTCCGGTGAGGTCCACTTGAATCA
This sequence comes from Ichthyophis bannanicus, assembly GCA_033557465.1. Classification (NCBI taxonomy): domain Eukaryota; kingdom Metazoa; phylum Chordata; class Amphibia; order Gymnophiona; family Ichthyophiidae; genus Ichthyophis; species Ichthyophis bannanicus. The sequence continues at coordinate 540,396,756 of CM066034.1, read as the reverse complement.
CTAGGGATTGGCTTTGGGAGTTAGAGGAGGGGAGTGAGAGCTCACTTGGGTGAGGAGGAAGGGGGTGGGGCTCCAGGGGCCCACTTGGGCCACCAGAGATCTTGATTGATCTGAGATGTAGTGTCACACTTCACCTTGGATCACGCCACATCTTTATGTTAGCCTAAGCTGGTGTAAAAATTCAGAGCTACAAAAGGAATAATAATATTGTGCTAGATTTTTGTGTGTTATTTACATCTGGAGCAATTTTTTATTCAGTTATTTACATGCATTTTGCATGCCTGCTGTCTTTTTGCACTGATCTCCCCATGCTAATATTTCTTCCTGCATTGGAAATAATATTAGTGCAAGAAAATGAAGAGCAAATTGTTGTGGCAAAGGGTGGCACTGTCTACTGCAACAACAGTTCTGCGAGTAAAAAACCATTTACCCCACCGAAAACACCTTTTAAAAATTGTCCTCTAAGCAAACATTTTTTAGAAGTTTGACAAACATTTTAGTGCCAGTTGACTAGCAGTGCTCTGAGTTTGATTCCAGGATCAAGTCTTGTGCTCACTGGGCCAGCGAGGACTGAGGGCGCTGCAGAGCCAGCATTCACCATTTCTGAGTAGAGGGTCTCAGATAGATTCCGGGTCCATGATTACAGGGTTTTTGAAGAAGTCCTGGTACATGGCCATCCAAGGACTGTGGCTCCGATGACAAGACTGGGTGAGTTGGTAGGAGATATAAAAGAAGAGAGAAAATTCCTGGGTCATTGCGAATGAAAGCTCATGGTACTAGATCTCAGCTCTAGTTCCAACAATGGTAGAAGCCCAAAGAAGCAAGAAAAAATTGTTGCACCAGCCAATCCAAAAAAATGTCAAAAAGCTTTTGAAAATAGGTTAATAAAAGAATGAATGCAGCAATCACATAGGCATACATTTTTTGCTGGATTTTGCAACCTAGCCTGGAAGTTAGATGGTTAAATTTTGTGAGGAGGAAATTCACTCTCATGGCAGCTAAATCTAGGCAATGAGGGACCTGTGCACTACAGATTTTCTCTGATTTTTGCCTATAAGCAAAATGATTAGTGCATAGAAATCCTGAGTTTACTATTAGCCACTCAAAAAATAGGCAGGCATGGAGCCATTCCTTGATTAAATATAGCCACCAACCTGTAGCACCCAAAAGACAGGTCTAAATCTGGGTTGCCAAATTTTGTCTGCCTAGAGGTAGCTTATTTTCAGCTACAATTTAATGCTCAAAGTTAGCTCTGTATGAGGTAGTTTTATAAGAGATTTGAGTTTGTAAAACAGTGTTTTGCATGCTCAAATAGGTTCTCATTCATATGTGCTTAAAAAGCAAGTGTTCAGAAACTTAGAGGGTAATTTTATAAACTTCCTCAGAGTTAATGCGAGTACATGTGTATTTGAGGCCTATTTTATAAAGTGAAGTTTGCATGTAATGAACTTTAATGGGTTGCCAAGTGCCGTTGAGTCAATGTTGACTCATGGCGACTCCATAGAAAGATGTCTTAAGCTCTGGTCCTCATTCAGGTGGCTGATTGTTAATAGAGTGGCATCCATAGCTGTTGCTATTGTATTGATCCATTGCATTGTTGATCTTCCTCATTTGCATTGACCTTCAACCTTACCAACCATGATGTCTTCCTCTAATGATCTTTCTCTTTGCATGATGTGTCAAAAGTATGGAAGTCGAAGTCTTGTCATCTGAGCTTCTAAGGAAAGCCTACAATAGATTTAATTTCCTCTAATACCAACTGATTTGTTCTTTGGGCAGTCCATGGTATACACAATATTCTTTGTCAGCACTATAATCTGAAGGCATTGATTTTCTTCCCATCTTTCTTCGTCACTGTCCAACTTTTGCATATTGAAAATACCATGGCCTGGACAAGTTGCACTTTTGTACGCAGCAATACATCTCAGCAAAATGGCTATGAAGGACCTAGACAAGATTTTCAAATACAAAGAGCAATGCGTTTTTGGATTTCTTGACAGATTAATGTTGTCTACTATTTCCATTTCTTCTCCATCAAGAATGAAATTATTGATTTTGCTAGTTATCAGGATGTTTGTCGTCTTCATGCTAAGGTGCAGGCCCCATTTAAAACTATCTTTCTTGATCTTGATAAGCAGATATTTCAGATAGTCTTCACTTTCAGGCATTATCATGCGATCATCAGCACAGCGAAGACTATTGATGACTCCTCCACTAATCTTCATATCTTGGTTGTCTTTATACAGTCCTGCTTCTCCAATGATTTGTAAATTTTTGTTCAGGCTACTGGAGCGATGGTTCTCCCTGGACACTGGGGTCTTTAGAGTCTTTCCTCAGACTTGCTTGCCACTGTTCACAGCTGGGCCATGTTTTTCTACAGGTTCTCTGTAGTCTGTAGCTAGGGAGTCCCATATGTGACGACTGACTTCCTGCTTGTTCCTAAAGAAAGCATAGTACTCACCAGTAACAGGTGTTCTCCAGGGACAACAGGAATCAGTCCTCACAATCCTCTATCCTCCCCTTGGAGTTGCTGTACAATTTTTTGCCATCTCCTTTTGTTGGCTCTAGCTATGTCATCTGACTAAGATGGCACCCTTGGGCAGGAAGGGCACCACGCATGCGTGATGGCATCTCCCAAAGGCTTTATTTGAAATCTGGGGAGATGCTTCTGCAGGGCTCTGTTGACGCTGATGTCACTCATATGTGAGGACTGATTCCTGCTGTCCCTGGAGTGAGTAACTACGCTTTCTCCTGATTCCTTTCAAACTGTTGTGTCTTAGTCATTGTAAAGGTTGTGTGAGAGAACTATCGGGTGTTCTGGTATTACCCATGCTGCTTACTGTGGCCCAAAACCTTTCATGATTTACCCAATCAAAGGCCTTGCTGTGGTCAAAACACATGTAGATATCCTTTTGGTATTCTTTTGTCTTTTCAAAGATCCATCTCAACTGTGATTATGTCTCTAGTTCTTCACTCTTTCCTGAACACTGCTTGCACTTCAGGCAGTTCTCGTTCAGGTATGGTTGTAGTATTCACTGAATAATCTTGAGTAGAATCTTGCTGGCACTCGGGATTAGAGCATTTATATGATAATTTCCAGTTGGATCACCTTTCCTCATTATTGGTATGGACACAGATCTCTTCCAGTCAGTCAGCCATAATGTTGTCTTCCACATTTTCTGGCAGAGTCTTTTAAGTATTGTAGCAGCTCCATCTGATTGCTGTAATATTTCAATGGGAATGCCATCAATGCCCAGTGCTTTGTTCTTTGATAATGCTTTCAATACTGCTTCGACTTCTTCTTTCATCACCAAAGGTTTCTGATTGTAAGGTACAGGTTTATACGGTGGCTGATCTATGTAATCTTTATTGTATAATGATCTGTATATTCTTTCTACCTTTTGTTGATTTTTCTTATCATTCAGTATGGATCTTTAAGCATCTTGTGGCATTTCAATTCAAGCCTAGAATTTTCTCTTTAACTCTCATAGCTTTAGGAAAGCCAGTCTTGATCTTCCTCTCATAGGCTTTGGAAAGGGGTAAGCTACACAGGCCCTGGCCCCACCAAAAATCGTGGCATGGTAGGCAGCAGGCTGCCCACAGGAATCCCATCCCCACAGGGAAAAGAAAAGCCCCTTCCTATCTGCTCACAGGAAATCATATCCCCAAAGGCAGACAGGACGAGTCTTTGCAATGATCATGGCCAGCAGGCAGTAGGAGAAACTGCAGTCAGAGCAAAGACCCTTCCTGTCTGCTTGCAAGGATCACAGGCAAACAGGAAGGGTCTTTGCAATGATCGCGGTTGGCGGCAGCAGTCTACCCCTAGCGATCCCGTCCCCCATGGGCAGAAGAAAAGTCATAATCACAGCAAAGATCCTTCCTGTCTACCTGCGGGAGATCGGATCCCCGCGTGCAGAACAGGAAGAGTCTCTGCCCATGGGGCAGGGCGGGGCTTGAGGCGGAGTTAGGGCAAAGCTTGGGACAGTGCTTTGGGGCCTCCCCAAAGAAAAAACCCTTCCGCCACCCTTGCTTACTCTAATAGTTCCTGATGCTATTTCTTTGCATGCATCATTGTGGTACTTTTCTTTGTCTCATTTTGCTGCACATTGGAATTTCTGTTAAGTTCCATGATTACCTCTATTTCTCCTCTGCCATTAGCTTCTCTGTGTTTCTAAGCTATTTCCAGAGTTTCTTCGGTCATCCATTTTTGCTTTTTCACCTTTTGCAGAGACTTTTTGCATTCTTTGAGCATATCTTTCTTGATGTCATCCCATAATGTTTCTGGTGCTCTGTCCATTGTATTTTCAGGCTGTCTTTAAATTCCAGTGATATATTTTCAAGATCATACTTCTGCTACATTCAAGAGTGGCTTGCTCTTTTTCAGCTCTAGCTTGAGTTTGCTACTAGTAGCTGGTGATCTATACCCAGGGCCGGCACAAGAAGATGAGGCATTCTAGGCATTCTAGGCATCCCTTGCATCTCCCCTCCCCCTCTGGCACCCATTGCCACTGCTGCTGCCCCTCCTGGGACGTGCAATGGCAGCAATGGCTGCAAACAGCCCCACAGGGCTTACCATTAAACTTTGGTGCCGCAGGGCTGTTTGCATTTGCCCCTCTCTGATGTCCAATGACAACTTCCTGTTTGCAGTAGGAAGTCAATATCGGGCATTGAAGGAGTGGTTCATGCTTCTATGTTCCATGTCCCAGTATGTAAAACATCTTTGCAGCTCCTGACTCTCATTTCATGCGCAGCTACGTCAGCAGTCAGATGTTCCAAGGCTTTGTTCCAACTACGTCATAAATGTTGGCTTTACTCCGAAGAGTCTTCAGCTCTTTCCCAGTACCCTGTTAAGTGCCTTCAGACCTGGGGGGCTCATCTTCTAGCACTATAATCACAATTTATTTTGTTGTGACTATGTATATTGGCTTTTATGGCAAGATATGGAAATAGATTGCCAGGCCTCTTCCACTCAGATAATGTCAGCATTGTTGCCAATGTCACAGAAATGTGATCCTCCGCTGCCAGTACCATCCCATGCTGCTGCTGCTCAGATGGGTGGTTAATCTTAGCCTGGTACCTCAGCTGAGACCTGTCCATCTTGGAAGACTCTGCCAGTGGTTCAGCTACCAATAGTGTAGCTCTCAGTATCACTGATTCACGCAAGCCCTCAAAGCACGACAAACCATGAACCAAGTGAGGGAAAAAAATTAGGAGCTTAAGTGGTGTAAAAATGGGCATCAAATTAGACAGGAGCACTTACGATTGCCCTATCACAGATATAAATGACCACATCTAGATTTTGTAAGAATAAGTTATACTTTTTATCAATTTTTAATTTACGTGAGTAAATTTGTACAGAAGCATAAATTCCACGCAAGCAGTGAGAATTTGGCCAAGTGGTGGGAGGTGAAGGCTACTGGGCTTTAAGAACAGAAAAAAACTGTAGGCAGTGCGGCAAAGACAATAGTAAGTTTGTTGCAGGGGGAGGGGGGCAGTGGTGATGGTTGGTCGTGACAGTGGGGCCCCTCATCAGAACTTATGCCATTAGCACTCTGCTTAAGCTCTGCCTAAACAGTGCCCTGTGCACACCCACACTGAAAGTACATGTGATCATTCTTATGTGCCTATTTACAGAGCATACTTAAGTACCCACGTAAGTACCCATTCACCCATATAAGTCCTTGAAAATGGTGACTTTTGCACATAAATGGTGCATATCTTTATGTGGCTCTTTTATGAAATTACTCCCATAGTGCCTACCTTTACATAATATATGCATCCAGTTCTTGGAAGATGTGGAATAGACAGAACTGACTGAGAATTGGCACTTATTTGCATATTTTATAAAACATGCACATATGTGTCTATTCTTTCAGCACATACAAGCACAGTTTCCCTGTCTCAGAAATGTGTACTTACTTTCCCTTGGGGAATTTTATAAAGGTGCATAGGCACGCATTGCCCCACTTGTCATGCGGTATAATGATGTGACTAAATGCTTTTAACGTCAATGTCATAATAGCCATTAGAGGATGTCACAAAGGAGATGTTCCGAGAGATTCAGCTCAGAAGAATCTGCAGAAAGTCTGTCAGCATGAATGGAACTGATAAAACTTTGGTGGAATGAATAGAAACAGTAACTTTAATGCGGATTCTGCCTGATGCAGATGGGACAGGATGGCCATCGTCAAAATGTAGTGGCATGCTGTGAACTACATCGCGAATACACGAGCTGTGCAGGTTTTTCTTAAAGAATATTGATGAATTTTTATAAGAGTGGTGATAAGATTTCACGGGGTGTATTTGTACTGACTAGTAAGAGGAAAACTAGAGAAGGGTGCACAGGGAAACTTTCTAGTGTAGTGTTCATAGTAAGTCCATCAAAAAAGCTTTGTTTCAGACATTAAAGATTTGAGATAACAGGGAGTTTTGTGATAATTTGGTTCGAAACATCGCCCTGTTAATTGGTGGACTGGAATTGTATTTATTAATTATATAGGCCTTTGTAAAATAGGCACAACACATGTGCCTTTCCTGCTTTGGTGCCCTGTTATAGAATTCTCCTCTTTGTGCTTTTCGTTTTCACTTCCTATTATGCATACTGTTGGGCAGAATGTGGTATGCAGCAGTTGCTAACTTACTTTGAAATAGAATGATTGACAAGTCTCCAGTAGTGTCAAAGCCTAAATTAGTAGGCCCAGAAATTTGGTTCAGTAATATTAAAGAATGGCCTATGCCTAAGGAAACTGGGTGCTACTGGGCTTGCTGCTTGTGACCGAGAGCTCGTCTGTATGTAGCCCTTTTTATGCTCTTACCTTGAACTAATAAGGCTTTAGCTAGGAGCAGGGATTTTTTTGAGTGGGTACACAGTGGTATGGAATACTGGCACCTTTTTCATTGCCTGTTAAAACTGATCCGTAGTCTTCATGTATTAATGAAAGAGCCCTGCATATGGGTACCGGCACCTTTTTTTTTCTAGGGAAAATGCACTGACTAGGAGTGTATCACTCAGAGAATTTCACTAAAAGCTTATCTTTGAAGCACAGCAGCAGGGTGAAGGAGCCGCCTAAGAAAGAATTCTCGCTTTACTAAAAGGTATAACAGAAGCTCATTGAGGAGAGGAGGGAAGGAGAGAACAGGAACTATGGCTGAGCTCTGTTCTTCTGCAAATAGATCTCCTTATATTCCCAAATAAGTATGACTGACACTTTTCCAAAGCAGAAGGTGAAGCATTGATCTTTCACAGTAGTGGCTTATGGTCAGTGGCATGAATTCCACCCCCATATTGCCGGGGCGGAAGCAAGGAAAGAAGGGGGCCCATGTGTAGCTTCTGTCATATCGTCTGAGATGCATCGTCCCTGCTCAGGGGCCCTTTCTGATATTTTGCTTGGAAGGCTCTTAATTGTACATCTGCCACTGCTTGCGAATATAATGTTGTTGAGGACTAAGGTCAAAACAATGAAAAATTTAATAAAAGAAAATATTACTTACGAGGAGAGAAATTGCAGCGTTACAGGCAAGGGTACATAGAAAATCATTTTACTCTAGTTACAAGCTCCATATATATCTATGTCTTAATTAACATCCCATTATTTGGCTAGGGCAAGCCTTAACCTCTTGGTGTCTGGTTAAGAATGATCTTTCTACTGTGGCGTCTTCAAACACGTATAAACCTTTATTGCCATACATTCCGAACCATATTTTGAGTTCATCATCATCCTTCATACAGCACGAAAAATTTCCTTTTGACAAGAGCAAAATGTCAGTTAAAAGGCTCAAAGCTCCATCAGGCCTGGTGCAAGGATATCAGACATCCTAGACTGCTTAGATGGACGGTTTGTCTTAATCTGTCCCTTTAGCTGAGTCGAGTGCATCTTCGAAGACCCCACCAGTAGGTAAGCTACTGATAGCATAGCTCTCAGCATCACTGATGCACACAAAGCCCCCACGGCATGATAAAATCACAAGCCAAGCAAGAGAGAGAAATAGGAGTTTAAGTGGTGTAAAAATGTGCATCAAATTAGTTGTGACACTTGTACTTGTCCTATTGCAGGTGTAAATGCCCACGTCTAGATTCTGCATTTGAGTTGTACTATTTTATTATTTCTTATTTTATTATAACCTATGTTTCTGGTTCAAATACGCAGTTTAACATTTCTTATTAACAGTTTTATTGAAGTGAAGCAAACCTTCCTTCTGGCACCGCCCCCCTCCCCCCCCCCCCCCAACCACAGTCGCTCATCTTTACCCCAATCTTTCTTCTTGCAGTTTGCAGCTCAGCCCCCCACCCCGTGGCTGGTGGGAGAAAGGCACTAAAAACGCATCAGTTTCCTGTGCAGCACAAGCAAACATCCTGACAGTTCAACTTCCCGCCTTTTGGCTAGCATGAGAAAGGGCACGGCAGTTTCCCCTGTGGCGCAGGGTCAATCTCGTGAGATTAATGCACCCTTTCTCATACCAGCCGCAGAGTTTGAAGCGTTGGAACGTTTACTCATGCTGCACAGAAAACTGGTATGCTTTTAAGTGCCTTTCTCCTGCTGACCATGGAATGGGCTGGGCTGAACTGCAGGGATATTGTTTGCCTGCTGCCTATTTGCTGCCTCCAGGATGTTGGTGCTCTAGGTGACTGTCTAGTTCACCTAATGGAAGCGCCAGCCCTGATCACAGAACTTTGAGCAGCCATCTTAGAATACTAGAAGTCTGATAGAGTAACAACTCTTCTTTTGTAAAAATGTCTCACTCTTTCTATAGATATTTTCAGGGTTTTTCAGTAGGTTTAAAACATCTGAAATCTTCTTTATTTTGTAAAGTTCGATTTTTGAAGCATTTGTGCTGTTCCAAACTCTCTAGGTTACAGTAACTTAGTAAACATTTGTCAAAAAAGTAATTTATATCTCTGGAAAACTAAGTCATGCTAAGTAATAAAAGATATAATCGCCATCTGAGGCAACAGGTCGAGGCAGTTGTTCTCTTCCATCTTGACTATTATAATTTTATCTGGGGCTCACAAAGTGGCTGTTGGCATATCTGCAATTATTGCAAATACAGCTGCTAAAAGCTGATTCTGGATAGTACAAGAAGGGAAAGGACATTGGTTGCTAGTTCATGCAAAGGTTCTGTTTAAAACTATTAACTGTTGTGTTTAAGTCTTCATAGACTGGCTCCATCCTACCTTTGTAAGCTTATAGGGATATAGATTCCGTCTTGGGTCTTAAGCTCCTGTAACAGAAACAACCTAAAGTATCTATCTCCTCCACAAACTTGCAGGCTGAATAGCTCAACATTGATCCTTCTGGGTTGCTGCTCCATTACACTGGAACAGGCTTCCAACTGGAGTCTAATGCACCATCGAATCTAATGCGCACCCCTATTGTGAAAGGCTTGAAACTTAAAAAAATGTTTGCTGGCGATTGTAGTGTGCACCCCCCCCCCCCTTGTGCTCGTTTGCCCCCTCCCCCCCCTTGTGCTGCTTCGCCCCCGTGCTTTTCACAGAGCAGCGGCTGCAGTAACGTTAAAAGGAAAAGGTAAAGAAACCTGTGAGAAGCCCTCCAGTCGTCCTAGGAAACTTCTTCTGCAGCGCCCGAGGAAGTGATGTCAGAGGGGGCGGGTGCTGCAGAAGGAGTTTCCCAATGACGCTCCTCTCTTTAAACTGCTGCTTGGCTCATCTTCCCAGCTCGACCCCGATCGATCATGGGAGCTCGTTGGTGCTTCCGGCTGCTGCCGATGCGCTCAATGGCGCTCCCAAGCAGCAGTTTAAAGAGAGGAGCACCATCAGGCACATCGGCAGCAGCCGGAAGCACCAACGAGCTCCCCCAATCGATCGGGGTCGAGCTGGGACACCCGGCAGTCACCCGCACGCAGAGAAGCTGCCCAATCAGATGAGCCAAGCAGCAGTTTAAAGAGAGGAGTGCTATCAGGAAACTCCTTCTGCAGCACCCGCCCCCTCTGACATCACTTCCTCGGGCGCTGCAGAAGGAGTTTCCTAGGACGACCGGAGGGTTTCTCACAGGTATCTTTACCTTTTCCTTTTAACTTTATTGCAGCCGCTGCTCTGTGAAAAGCAGAAGCAGCGGCTGCACATCGCGTTCACGGACTGCTGGATCGGGCCGGGCCGGTGTAGAGCAGTGTTTGCCTCTGAATGTAAGGCGCCCTCGAATGTAATGCACACCCTGAGTTTAGAGCCTTGTTTTGGCCAGAAAAGGCACGCATTACATTCGAGTAAATACGGTATTGTAAGGCAAGAAAATTTGTATGTTAGTTTTTGAAAGAAGCTAAAAGCATGACTATTTAATAAGTTCTGCTTGGTTTTTGATGTTACTTTTTGGTTTATTTGTAGGGTTCTGATTTTGCTTTGTCCCCTTTATTTTTTCAACGTATTTAGATTTATGTCATGATGATATATGAAGATTTTATAGTATTTTATATTATTTTATATTTTTTATTTCCATTGTTTTACTTTTAAAATTGATTTGCCTTGAGCTTGAGTTGGTTAAGCAGACTATAAATGTAAAATTAAATAAAATAAGACATGTTTGCGATAACAACCAAGACAATAGAATTAAAACCGTAAAAGATTGTGAGGGGATCAAGAAATATTAACAAAGTACAAAATGCTGGGGCTTTTTTATTTGAAAAGTTGTTGCTATCAAAGAATGAAAAGCTTCCTGTTACTTGTGAAGGAAGTTTGTAAACCTATGTTTTCTGGTTCAGATATGCAGTTTAACATTTCTTATTAATAGTTTTATTGAAGTGAAAGTATTACTAGGAAGCGTGGAGGGGAATTTTTAGAAGGGATGTCCAAGTGCAATCTGGGACGTCTAAACCAAAATACCTGAAAAAAAAAGTGGGCGTGTCCAGGTGCAGACGTGGTTTTACAAATGTGGACGTGCCTGATATGGACATCTGTGGGGGCGTCTACATAGACATCCCGAGAGCCGTATTTCAGAATCTGGATGTCTAGGAATATCCTGGGGATGATGAAATGCCATTTTCTCTACACCCTCTGAATGTTTTTCAACCAAAAATGGGCACTGCTCGTGCCTGGAGCAGGTTTAAACTTAGATGTGACATTTCTGAGACCAGGCAGGGACGCCCCGGCCATGCCTCCGCCACACCCCCGTTCGGACTTTGACATCCTCACTCTGGGAACATCCACAGACCCGGCTTCTAAAATGGCTCTGGAAACTTCTCTGGGCTTCGGGCATCTCTCTGCCTGTTCTTAGATGCCCAAAACACGAATAAGGCTTCCAAAATGACCACCATAATTTTCAGAAGCATTTCTGGGAGTAAATTAGTGCTTTACCCATTGAAATGGGCTTCTGTAAAACTGTCCACCCTATTTGAGGGTAAACCTACGCACATGCTGCAGGTTTACACAAAATTAATTTTCTGCACACCACCTAGGGTGAATTTCTTTCAAAGGCAGATCACAATTTTAAAATAAAACAATGTAATTTTAAAAAAAATGACATACTATAAAATCTTCACGTATCAATACTTCATGGCTGAAATCAAAGGGATCTGTTTACTAAAATTAGGTACTGTACTGCATGTTCAGGCCCAAACATTAGCATGGGGGTGGCACTGGACCCATGCTAATGAATGGGGGTGTGTATGGCAGTTTGCATGCGACCAACACCACCCTCACGCTAAGCCATTTGGCAAAATTACCATGGGTGCTATTGCCACCATCCACTGAGGGACATTGACGGTGAGCGCGTACCAGTGACACACTAACCGCAATGCAGTTATTACCCACACTCTGCCCTAACCCACTTCACCCCAACCCGCACTAAGTGGTTAGTGTGGGATTTTTAGCTCAATCAGAAGTTTAGCTTGCGCTTCTAGTTACCGCTCCAGGCTTGGCACACAATGAATCCCACGCTATCCATTAGTGCGATTTAGTAAACATGTCCCAAAATGCATTACAAAAATACAGGAAAAGAAACAAAACTGCAGTCCTACAAGTAAATCAAAATAAGTATATAAATATAATTAACAAATAAAATAAACCCTGAGGGCCCAGTATTCAGAAAGGTTTATCTGGTTAGCGGGACTGCTAAATGGATAAACCCCACTGAGCCCAATATTCAGTGGAACTATCCGGATAGTGCCACTGAATTTTTCCTCTAAGCACCGTGGCACTATCCCGATAAACTGCATAACGTTAGGCCAAAAAAAACCCCAGGCCTAACTTTATACACTTTGGTTTTCCAGATAGCGGCTGAATATCAGAGCTGTCCGGATAGCCAGCGGCGATCACCACTGAAATCGGGTATTCCCACAGAAGCCGTGACTCGAGCACTTCCGCTGAATATCCGGTTTCACTTTTGTCCACAGTGGCTGTTAAAAAAAATTCCTCTGACCACTGCAGGCTGAATATCGGCCAATAAAAGCCGCAGAGCTTTTGTAAATATGTGCACATTGTTTCCCTGGGGCAATTTTGAAAGCAGCAATGTTGGGTGTGCTGCCTACACTCATTTCTCTGTCATTTCAGGTGACGGAGTTAATGGGATGCCTTTCATCTCATTTATACTTGCTCCTGAGCAATCTTTTCTGCTGGTACATCTATCCTGTCTATCATAGGTTTTTCTCCCTGCAGCTTTCTCACGGCTGTTCCGCTCTGCTTGTCTGTACCTCTTTTCTGCCTTTTCAGGGTGAAATTGGAAGAGAGATGTACATCATTAAAGCTGGGCAGGTGCAGGTGCTGGGAGGACCAGACGGCAAGACAGTGTTGGTGACCCTGAAAGCTGGTTCTGTCTTTGGAGAAATCAGGTCAGGAAGAAAACCAGTTTCTTTTGGATTTACAGTAAGGGGGGAGGGGGTCATTTTGTAAGCCTTTTTTGTGCATAAAATAATGTTTTACATACAGAAATGAACATTTATAAAATTGAAGGGGGGTGGGGGCGTGGTATACGTGCATAAAAGTATTAGGAATGTGCCTGCCAGAAATGTTCATTTTGTTTAGTTTCCAGTGTCGTTTACCAAATTGTTCATTTTGTTTGGGTGTGTTTTTTTTTTTTTTAAATTTTGGTTGGGCAGTGTCTTCAATAGTGCGCCCTATCAGTGAGCCTTAATTGATGACAAGAGGCAAAAAACAAAATTGGGGGGCGGGGGGGTTCTCCTGTCCTTTTGGATGGAAAACAACATGAAATGACATGAGAAATGTCACATCCCATGTCACTTCAAACTAATACACAACCTGAAAAAGCTCATGCTACTGACACATGGGGGGAAGCCTCCTATAAAATTACCCCATGCATAAGGTATGTCCAATGACAAGAACACATATTCGTGTGCATGACTTTAATGGAGCCAGGTTCTGGGGCGGAATTAGGGCAGAGTGTAGGAGGGGTCTCGATTTACACGCTTACTTTGTAAAACACACATGCACCATGTACTTGACGTGCTAATATTTGCCCTACTCCCAAGTAGACCTAAAGATCTGTGCCTTCAATATAGGTGCGATTTCTTCAAGATTTGTACTAGGACCTTTAAAGACACATTGGAACCCAAGTGTTTTTATAAAATAAGCGCCTGCCAGCTCAATTAACCTAGGCAAGCTGTTATAAAATTACCTTCCACACGTGTAGGCACTCTGAGGTGAAGGTTGGATGGACTTAGGACAGGATTGCAAGACATGCACTTATGGCATAAAATGCAGAATGTTTGCGCCTTCCCTAGAGCAGCTATAATTGTCTGCATCTACTTTCCAAGGGGAAGGAATTTTATAAAGTCACATGGGCACACATGTGCCTTCGTAACCTAGCCACTCGATTTAAAATTACCCTCCATGAATAGAATATGAAGAGGATTTCCATGGGTACAGCCAATCCTTTACCAGCAGAAATGGGCTTTTAAAAAACTGTCCATCCAGTATGTGTGCAGACTTAGACGGGTACTGCATATTCACGTGTCTGCTAACCGGATGAACCCCGCTGAGAGAGATAGTCAGGGCCACTGAGGGGACAGCACTGCTAACCATCCCGGCACTGTCCGGAGACCATCGGGCTGGTCCGTGGGCAGGGCGAGTGTGGTCCCAGCACTTATCCAGTTACTGGAGATTTTTAGTCTGCTGACCAGATAAGTGGTCACATAAAGTTAGGTTAGAAAAAAAATCTGTCCTAACTTTATGCAGTTTGGCTATCTGAAGGGTGACTAAATATCGCCCCTGTCTGGATATTCGCACCAATCAGTGCTGCTACCAGATATTCTGCAGGAACAAGCAGGAAGTCAGTCCTCACATATGGGTGATGTCGGCGCCGGCAGAGCCCTCATGCAGAGCAATACCCCAGCTTTCAAAGAAAGCCTTTGGGATTGCATCACTCATGCGCGGTCCCCTTCCCGCCCAAGGGTGCCATCTTGCTCAGTCTTATTTTTTCCACGGAGCCTCCGGGCTGAGGCATCGGAGACAGCAGTCATGTGTGTTGGTGAGAGACATCAACTTCTTACACCGATCACACTTTTAAAACCCGCTGGCAGCCCGGTGGTCTGCGGGCCGTGTGGTAAGATGTCTTCTAAATCTTTGAAGAGCAGGCAACATCAATGTGACCAAATCTTTTCTGAATCCCCATCCGCCTGGGCCCGGACCTCGTCAGAGGCCTCGACATCTCGGGACTCGGAGCCCGAGTGTTGTGTGTCTTCTGAGCAGGGGTCTCCCTCTAGGGAGCACCGGAAGAAGAAAAAACTCGTGAGGGCAGCGTCACTGGATGCCTCTGATCGGCATGGGCCCTCAGATTCCAGGCCGTGGAGCCCGGACTGCCACCCCGGGTCCTCGGAGTCGGAGCGGCCGGCTAAGCAACCTCGCAAGGAGCTGGAGACGTCGGACAAGTTAACTTCTGTTGTCCTTGTAGACTCTCCTCCGGGAGAGCCGGCATCGGGACACGAGCTGGGAGCTGTGGAGCCTTCTGAGCTCAGTCTCAGGTTGGTGGCCCTGGAGAGCAGCATGGCTGCCTTCATGGAGCAGCAGTGGGCGCTGATGGCTGGTCTCGCTGGTACATCCGCCCCGACCACCGGGACTTCGACATCAATCAGGTCTCGAGTCGATCCTCGGCCAAGGTCCCCCTCAACCTCCCGTTCGGGACTGAGGTCGTCGACGCTGGTGCCCTCGGCGTCGGGGCAGTCAGGCTCGAAGCCCTCGAGGCCAGAGCCCATCGAGTCCTCCTCGGAGGACTCGGCCTGGGAGACAGAGGAGGAAGAGTCCCCAGACACCTACTGAACCCGGTGTATCCCTTCAGACTCCCCGGGTTCGGAGCCTCAGAATAGGTCCCCTCCAGAGGACACTCGGTTCTCAGACTTCATCAGGGACATGGCCAAGGCTTTAGCATTCCCTGTGGACGCCGAGGAGGAGCCTCAAGTCGAGGAGCTCGATGCCCTCCAGTATGACTCTCCCCCAAAGAAGGCCCTTACTGTACCGGTCCCTCCGATGTTGGAACGGCTGATGCTCCATATGTGGGAGTCCCCGGCCTCGATGCCGGTGCTCAGCAAGTGGGTTGATTCCATCTATCGAGTCCGCAAGAGTCCTGGATTCCAGAAAGTGCAGCTGCCGCACTACTCCATGGTTGTGGAATCAGCCATGCAACAGCTGAAAAGCCAGAAGACGCACTCCTTGGTGCCTCCCGGCTGGGAGGCCCGGAACCTGGATGCTCTCGGCAGAAAGTGCTACCAGGGATCGATGCTGTCATGCTGTGTCCAAACCTAACAGCTGTACATGGGCATGTACCTCCGAGACCTGGCAAAGGAGATTGCCGGGTTCTCCGCTGGTCTTTCCGAGGAACCCTTGCAGCGCTTCAAAGCCTTGTCCACAGGGATCCGAGAGAGCTTGAAGTTCATGTCTCGAGCAGCTTACGACGGCTTCGAGGCTTCCGCCCGAGTAGCCACAGCCGGCATCGGTGCACGCCGTCAGGCCTGGCTCATGTCGTCGGACCTGGAGCCTTGGGTGCAGGACAAGTTGGTTGATGTCCCGTGCCGAAGAGACAACCTCTTCGGCAAACCCATGACTGAAAAAGCTGCAGAAATCGAGTCTGAGTACTTGACCCGGACAAGGTTGTCGAAGAAGACATCTGCACCTTCTCACAAGAAGAAGGCCTCGGGGAAAAAGCCCTTTTTCCCAAGGAAGGGTACAACTTACAGAAACTACAGAACTTACCAGGCCACCCCAGCTCCCCAACAGGGGCAGCAGGCCAGGGGACAGGGACATGGCCCAGGTAAGCCAAAGACCCCCAAGCCTCCAGCTCCGGCTCCTATCCAGCCAGGAGGGGTTTTTGACTCCCAGTGCATAGCTCCTCTCCTACCAGTGGTTTGGCCCTGAACAGGAGGGCGGCTGGCCCTGTATGCTCACAGGTGGCCAGTCATTACTACCGATGCCTGGGTGTTGAAAATAGTCCAGCAGGGCTATTTGCTTCATTTCAACCAGGTGCCCACCTCCTTCTTCCCAGGAGAGCCTCTCAGGCCCCCTCTTCACAGGAACCTCCTCCTGCAGGAGTTGGCAGGCCTGCTAAGGGATCAGGCAGTGGAGCCAGTACCCCACCACCTGCAGGGGCAAGGCTTCTACTCCAGGTATTTCCTCATACCAAAAATAAAAGGAGGCCTTCGCCCCATTCTAGACTTGTGAAATCTGAACAAGTTCCTGGTGAGGGAAAAGTTCAAGATACTTTCCCTTGGGACCCTACTGCCTTACCTCCACCAGGCAGACTGGCTATGCTCCTTAGATTTAAAGGATGCTTATAGTCACATCCTCATACACCCAAACCACAGGCAATATCTCAGGTTTGTGGTTGGGGGAAATCACTTCCAGTACAAGGTACTTCCCTTTGGCCTAGCTTCCACTCCCTGGGTGGCAAACTGCATCGCCTGGGCATACAGGGTGGCTGATCTTCAGCTGCAGGGCCGAATCATGGCCCACTCTGTCAGGGCTAAGGCCGCATCAGTAGCTAACCACAGCTCTGTTCCATTGGCAGACATCTGCCGGGCCACAACTTGGTCTTCAAGCCAGACTTTTGCAGCCCACTACTGCTTGGAGAGAGAGTCCCAGTGGGACAGTGTTTTTGGTCCGTAACCTATTTGAGGTTTAGGCAACTCCTACCCTCTGGCTCTTTGGTGTCAGGCTACCGGGGGGGTTGCGTTCTCCGAGTAAAATCCTATCACTGCTGCTGCGGCTCTTCTAGAGGGAGCCATTTTCGGCTATGGGTTTTTGGCAGCCTATAGCTAGGGAGTCCCATAATTGAGGACTGACTTCCTGCTTGTTCCTGGAGAAAGCGTAGTTACTCACCTGTAACAGGTGTTCTCCAGGGACAGCAGGAATCAGTCCTCACGACCCTCCCTCCTCCCCTGGAGTTGCAGTCTTTTGATTAATTTTTTCTCATTTTTGCCGACTTTTTAGCTATGTCATCTGACTGAGCAAGATGGTACCCTTGGGTGGGAAGGGGACCGTGCATGCGCGATGCAATCCTAAAGGCTTTCTTTGAAAGCTGGGGTATTGCTCTTCACGAGGACTCCATCGGCGCCGACATCACCCATATGTGAGGACTGATTCCTGCTGTCCCTGGAGAACACCTGTTACAGGTGAGTAACTACGCTTTCAGTGCCAGAGGATATCCAGGTTCAGCTTTAAAAATGATGTCCTCTGCGGGATGAATATTGAGTCCTTAGTTTCTTTGGGGTTATCTTCACAATGGAAGTATGCACTTATTTATTTAATTCACACTTATATACTACACTGTCAGATCACTCCATGGTATACACCCCCCCAGGCCCAGCCCCAGACCCCCCCCCCCACCAAAACACATCAAATTAACACAATAAAAGATCCATAATAACATCCCCCACAACTGATCTCCCCCTCCCCAAATAAAACAGAAAAATTGTACTAAACAGCAAAAAAGCCCACAATTATTATCCCAACCCTAATCCCACCCTTCCGTCAAACACTTTTCTGAACAGAAACATTTTCAGTCCCTTATGGAACATTTTAAGATCATAAGTCAATCCAACTTCCCTGAGAAGAGGGGTTTGCACAGAGAAAGCCCTGTTACAATGTCAGACCTTGCGCGAGACCCTAACAGAGAGCACAACTAATAGCTGATCCTCCTGGGCAAGCAACACATGGCTGGGGGAGATAGCTAAGCAAATACTCAGGGGCCATCCTATGCAAGGCCTTGAACACCAATAATACAACCTTAAATTCAGACCTAAAATACACAGTGTGCCAGTGAAGCTTACGCAGCACCAGTGACATAACTGAATTTCCGAAAGCTGGCAATAAACTTCGCAGCAGTGTTTTGCATCACTTGAAGCCGGTGCATCTGCCCTAAGGAAAGACCAAGCAACAGGGCATTACAGTAATCAAGATGGTGTATCAACTGGACCTGGATCATCTCCCCCAGGCAAACCTCGGACAAATAAAGACGTAACTGCTGAATACGCCGCAACATCAGGAGGCGGCATTGACCTAACTTGGACACCTGAGCGATCACAGTAAGCTGGGAATCCAGCAAAGCACCCAAATCCCAACACGTTGTCTGAATAGTCCAAGATTTGGAAAACCCAGCATGGGCAGTTCAGGAGATTCCTCCTCCGTTAACAACAGGAGGTCTGTTTTAGCAATATTAAGTTTAAGGCCCAGAAACCAAAACCAGGACGAAAGCAAGGCAAAATGCTGCTGCACAACCTGTGCCATGTCAACCCCACTCTCAGCAAGGGATCAGAATTTGGACATCGTCTGCGTATAGATAGAATGACATCCCAGCCCCTGCATGGTCCTAGAAGAGGATGGAATCAAAGTATGGAGCATTTATATTAACAGCAAAACATAAATGACCTTCACACTTCAAAAAAGGCATAATTGTGGCTAAGGTACATGGAGCGGAAGATACAGTCTTATACATAAGAACCTAAATAGCAATATTTGGTCAGACCAAAAGTGCAAGTCCAGTGTCCTGCTTCCACTTTCTGTTTATCCGGCAATGGCCCTATCGGATTCCGGAGGCCCAGCAACAGGCTGTTGCCAGGGAGCTGGAAGAGATGCTTAACTTGGAAGTTATAGAAGAGTTTTTGAGTAACTGTTTGTCACCCATTGTCTTGGTTCCTAAACCTGATGGAAGCATCAGATTCTGCATTAACTTCTGGAGGGTCAATGCAGCTTCTAAACTGAAAGCATATTCCATGCCCAGAGCAGATGAGATAATCGAGCAATTCGGTGGAGCATGCTTTATATGAAGCTTGGATATGACCAAGGGATACTGGCAGATGCCCTTGACTCCAGCTGCCAAGGAGAAGACTGTTTTTATGACACCACAAGCTCTGTTCCATTTTACAGTGTGCCCTTTAGATTACATGGGGCTCATGCCACATTTCAATACCTAGTCGACTGCCTACTGAGACCTCACAAGGAGTATGCAGCTGCATACCTTGATGACATCATCATCTACAGCAGAAAATGGACCATCCATCTAACCCAAGTTCAAGCCGTGTTGACCAACCTGTGGAAGGTCAGGATGACGGCCAACTCCAAGAAATATTTTCTGGGAGGTCAGGATGTTCAATACCTGGGATATTTAATGGGGAATGGGCAGATACGACCTCAACTATGGAAGGATGCCATTGCCCAGGTAGGTCCCCATCCTGAAATTGAAAAAAGAGGATCGTGCCTTCCTTGGATTGATTGGCTATTACCACTGGTTCATCCCTTATTTTGCAGAAGTGGCAGAGCCATTAACCAATCTCCTCTGGAAGAGAGCTCCTGAATGGATCCAGTGGTTACCGGACTTGGACCTGGCCTTCCAGCATCTCAAGACCGTATGCTCTGAACCCATCCTGATTAGTCCTGATTTTTCCCTACCATTTATTGTGCAAACCGATGCCTCAGAGGTGGTGCTAGGAACCGTTCCGACCCAGGAAGTGCAAACAATCAATTTGCGTTTTGCCCATTCCATTGCACTCAGGATTTTATAGACTTCTGTTATATCTCCCCTCACCAGTCTCTTCTCCAAGCTGAAGAACCCTAACCTCTTCAGTCTTTTCTCATAGGAGAGTTGTTCCATCCCTTTTATCATTTTGGTCTCCCTTCTCTATACTTTTTGTAATTCCACTAAGGCATGGGGGGTGACCTGCCCCAAGCAACAAGTACAAAGCTAGCTCCCTAATGGGACGACTAGTGGACCATGCTGGTCTTTTTCTGCCATCATTATTTCTGACTTCCTTGCATTAGGCCTCAGACATTAACTCAATGCAGGCTGATATTGAGCCTGTGCAAATCAGCACTTTTTTTAAACAGTGGTCATTGCATTTTCCACTTAATATCTGGTTTCAGCGGTGACCACCCCAGGCTATCCTGATAGCCGCAATATTCAACCACTATCTGGACAGCCAACTGAATAAAGTTAGACCTGTCATTTCATGCCTTTTGTTATCCAGCTAGTGGACTCAGAATTGACACTAACAGGATAACATGTGAGACTGTCCCAACACACTACAGATACTGCCGCTGAATCTCTCGACTACGAGGTTTTATTGAGTAGCAGGTCCCTTGCTCCGTCTTACAGAGACTGTACACAAATGTTTATGCACCATTTATTGTTTGGGAAACTGTGTACTTTTTTTGTTACTACCATATGATAGTATCAGGGCTGGCCCTGCCACTAGGCGAACAAGGCAGCCATCTAGGGTGGCAGCTCTGGTGCAGCAGGCAAGCAGCACTTTAATTCTGCTGTCAGTGCAGCGTGGTCCCTTTCAACACAGACCCATACTCAAGCTCTGCTGTCTCCTGCACCTTCTGATAGGAAATTTGTGTCAGGAGGGAAGGGGGCAGGACACAGCAGCCCTTGAGAGTGGACCTGTGCTCAAGGTTCTGCACCACCCTGTCCTGTCCTGGGCAAAGGTCAGGTGGCAGCAGGCACAGCTGAGAGAAAGGAAGAGGAGGGAGATGGTGGACTATGGGGGGTAGGACTTTGAACTGCTCCGAGGAGTGGGAGCACAAGGCTGAAGGTTCGCCTATGGTGTCAGAGACTTTTGGGCTAGTCCTGGATAGTACGGCTGTCGTATGTTTTGGGTGGTAATATTTGAAGTCCGCAATTAGCTTTCCCATTAAATTTTGGCCATGGCATTTAAGGATATAAATAAATAAATATTCAGCACCAGCTGCAATCTGGATAGCGGCAAAGACTATCCAGGTATACCGCCAACTATTCAGATAATGGTGATATTCAGTGCTGTTTTCCAGATGGCCATTCATATAACGCCACTTATTTCGCTGTCCTAAGATAGTTATCTAGGTTACAGCGCTGAAAATTGCTGCTATCCAGATAAGTTGCCACTTCATAGTTTATTTATTTGATATACTGCAAATCCCCCTGACTCCGCCCAGATAGCGCTGGGGTGATCTGCTAGTGGCATTATCCAGTGGCTTGTCCTAGTGAGTGGCATTTATCTGGTTAGCAAGTGCTTTTAAATATCATACCCTGTGTTTTTATTTTAAATCATAGGGGACTGGAGAGAATAGGTTCATTTTGTATGTTTTTTTATTGGTGTATTGGAAAGAAGAGGGGATACTTTATGTTTCAACTCCTCTTTATTCACAGTTAACATGGCACACATGGAGATGGGGTCTCTGTAGAGCCTGAATCAGCTGCTGTTGTTGCTGCCCTTCCAGCAGGAGGCGTTGAAACTGCTGTTTGCTGTTGATACTGCAGTTGTTGCTGCCCTTCCAGCAGGGGGCGTTGAAACTGCTGTTTGCTGTTGATACTGCAGTTGTTGCTGCAGACGTTCAGCCAGGAGGAGCCGCTCCACCCCTATTGTCTTGCAAGACCACCACAGCTTCCTCTTCTGCAGCCGAGTTAACCCAACAGTATTCCAACGCCAACAACTTTTAGCAGCCTTTAGTAGCCAAAACAAAGCTTCCCTGTCCTTCAAGCTCCACAGATAGAGCGAGACTAACCCTTTAGCAAACAAAAAAAACAAACAAAAAAAATCCTGACCTGCCGTAGAGGCCCAGCCCTAGAGGTACATAGATTTGCCCTCAGTCACATGGTTAGAGGAAATCCCCAAACTGCTACCATATGTGGTGAGAAGGGGTTTTCTTTACAACACAAGTCTGCGATTCAGACACTCTGCACATAACTTAAACACTTCAGTTAAGTTAGTGAAAAAGCAGGCCTAGTTTATACATGTGAGCACAGACCCGATGCCGGTTATACATACATTCCACAGCACTTTAAATGGCCAGTGCTTACCTTTATGCAACGGACAGCTGCTTTCAGTTTCAGGTGCAAAGTTCTTAAATCCGCAGAATGTATCAAATTCACAAGCGAAAACACTCACTGACTATATCAGGCATGTCCAACTTCGAACAGGTCGTGATCTACTTTTTCCAGCCAAAAGTGCCGGTGATCTACCACCATGAAAATTAAGTTTCAAATTAGTTTCAAATTAAATTTTAACCCAATAAATTTGGAGGATTCCCCGCCCCCCCCCCCCCCAATTTTTAATGAACCTTCTGTCATTTACGTGCATGTGATCAGCTGTTAAGCAAATTAAGCAAAAACAAAACAGAGAGACGAAGATCCAGTAAGAACTGCGAGGGGAAATGGAAAGTACATTTTTTCTTAAAGTTTTATTGAGTAATAACTTTCTTTAACTGTCTTAATAACTTTCTTTAACTTTTATTGAGTAATTTGTGTTAAATTTAGGTCGAGTATTGATCCAGGCTGATCTTGCACAATCTTTAATATTTCGATCTTGCTCATTAATGAGACGTCTGAGCCTTCATTTCATCCACCAGCTTTTTGAAGTTGGGTGAATATTGCGTGAGGGCCAGTCTCAGGGAATCCTGGAGATGTTCATCTGTCATGTTGGAACGTTGTGTACTCTTTGTCATTTTCAGATGGGAAAACGCAGATTCACACAAATAAGTTGAACCGAAACAGGAGTGAACAGCTTCACTGCATCTTCTCAAGTTGGGAAATTTGTCTCTAGGCTCTAGCTTCCAAAACGATTCTTGCTCAGCACGGGTCTTGAGAAAAATGTCATTTTTAAGGGTTCATATTTCGTTTTCAAGAGGTGGCTTGTTTTTACTGATAGCAGCTGCAGTTTCTTTAATGTCCACATCTACTTTGAATGGGTATGACAAGTACTCCACAACTGTTCCAATTTTTTGGAAGACACAGAATCTATTTTTGAATTCCTGGATAACAGAACAGATTTCTGTCACATACTTCTCGTTCTGAAAAACAAAATTTGGATATTGTCCCAGATGGTCCTGCGTATTAGGAAAATGAACAAAAGTGTTGTTTGCAAGGTCAGTCATCATTAGCTCAAATTTGCTCTTGTAGGATGAAACTGTACTCATCATCTCGCCAATGCATTTGTTTTTACCTTGTAGTTCAAGGTTCATATCACTTAGTTCTCCTGTAAAGTCAGCAAGAAATGCCAGATCACATAACCACTCCTCATCTTCCAACTCTGCTTGGTCATCTCCCCTCTTCAGCAAAATCACAAAATCTTTGCAGAAATTTGTGCCTACTTAGCCACCTTACATCTGTGTGCAAAATGATTTCCGCTGCCCCTTCATCCAGGGTAAGATTGAAAAGCGGTCTTTGAAGTGATCTTCCACGAACTGAATTTACACTTTTGAAAGTGATGTCCATGACAGTCTTTGTACTGAGTCTCTTGATTGCCAAAACTTGCTGGTGAATGATGCAGTGGTAAGAAAGGAAATCTGGGAAGTCATCATACTGTCTTCAGAGGGCTATGAAACCGTTAACTTCACCTGTCATTGCTCTTGCTCCATCAGTAGTGATGGAAACAAGTCTATGCAATGGAAGATTACACTTTGTCACAAAAGAATGGAAAGAACTGAATATTTCCTGACTGGTAGTTCTCCCTTTTAAAGAAATCATTCCAAGTAGTTCTTTAACACTGAAGTCTTCAAAAACCATCCGGATAAAGACTAGTAACTAGGCTATGTCTCTTATGTCTGCAGATTCATCCCGTTGGAGTGAGAAAGCAACACAATTTGAAACATCCTCCAACAATTGTTCAGTTGTGTCTCTGCACATCTTTTCTATTCGCCGCACGATGGTGTTTCTTGACAATTGTACATCTTGAATAGCAGCTATGATCTCTTTCTTATTTTTAAATCCTTCAAAAAGATTGTCAGCTACTTCAAGAAAACAATCTTTTACAAATTCCCCTTCAGTGAAAAGTTTGCATTTCTTTGCAATCAGGTTGCTGACCTTGAAGGATGCTGTGGTTGCATTGACCGAATGTGACCTTGGCTTCGCCATCAACTGTTGCTGAGTAGCCAATTTTGATTTAAGTTCTTTGAGCTTCAGTTTACGAATTTCACTTTTGGGTGGAAAATCAGCATCAAACTTATTGCTATGCAGAGCCTTATAATGACGCTCCAGATTGCCCTTTTTTGGGCAAAGATACTGGGGCATTACAAATTAGACAACAACACTTGTCTTTCACCATGATGTAGAAGTAGTCCATTTCCCATTCATCATGAAAGTGGTAGGTTTTGCTCTTCTTTGGAACACTCATCTTCGTTATGCTGGGGTGGCTTGATGTAAGAAGCCAAATCTGCTAAGTTAGTATAAACACTGGCTGAATCTGGTCCAAAACTGTCACTATCCCAAAGTATTAAAGATCAACAGGAACTGAAGACCTCTGGATGATATGCAATACAAGGACTGGAGATGCCAAAACCACACATGCAGTTCTAAAATAAAAATAAGAATTCATCATACTGGCACCAATAATCAAATACCACCAAACAATCATCAAAAAAACTCAAACACCTGTCCAGCAAACCAGATCAAATCAAATACCGCCAAACAAGTTCAAATACCACCAGACGCGATTTAATAAATTCTGAACACAGTGTAGAATCAACACAAAGGCAAGGCAAAATAAAATTGCAGAGGCAAGCAAAGGTCACAGTGGTCTGAACCAATTCGAAGGCAAGGTATAGGCAAGTTAGAACAAAATTGGAAAAGCCCGCCAAAATCACCAAATTCTTGACACTTTGTTGTGTCTGCCCGAACACGTTTAATGAAAGTGAACTATAAAACAACCAACGACCAGCACATGGCACAACTAATACGGTAAGTGTATTCAGGTAAAGCCCGGGCGAATGGATATCGCCCGGTATATAACACACTTCTAAGGGGTGTTCGAGCGGTGGCAGGAATGGGTGATTCTGAGATGCAGGAGACCAGGCATGATGCTGGGCCTGTGGCGTCTCGTCGCGGGGCGCGGGCGGTGGCCCCCTGGGGTACCCACAATCTATTGGCACGAAAACAACAAGCGCCCCCAATACACCCGCAGACAAGATTCCCGCAGGCAGGGAAAAAAGACAGGCAAAGCCCTCGGCAGATGACTTGCCGGCACTAGCTCTCTCCTAGCGATGGGGCGAGCTGCTGGAGAGATGGAGCCAAGTGGGGTTGGCGATCTACCTCTGACCCCTCCGCGATCTACAGGTAGATCGCGATCTACCTGTTAGACATGCCTGGACTATACCAATTTGCTGAGCTCAGAGAAGCCTAGTGGTTTGCACAGTAAGCTGAGAGCCAGGAAAGTGAGGGTTCAAATCCACTGATGCTGCTGGCGGCCTTGAGCAAGTCACTTACTCTGGTACCAGCTCAGATTGTGTCCTCTGTGGGCAGCCCAGTGCTTCTCATACCTAAATGTAACTCACCTTGAGCTACTAAGAGAAAGGTGTCAATTAGAGATGCATAAATAAAAAAAAAAAAAACAGAGACTTGAAGAAGAAAAATAGAAATAACTGTTTTATGTGCTCCTACAATTGTAACCAAAAATACCAGAACAGATCATAATTCAACACAGCAAAAAGCTCAAATGTTTCCTCTTTATTGCAAACGTAATTCTTACATGTCACTGACGCTGGAAAATATATGATCTAAGAAAATATAGTCTTTCTACTCATGATCAATTGTTTCTAATTTTATCTGAAATAAAGAATAACTGTACTTTGTGAATGTAAGATCCTTCTCGCTGATACTCTGTTATGCTATCTTCCAAACCAAATATAACGAAATAGTAGTATTCTTTTCACTTGAATGAATTTGGCCAAGCCATGAGATGCCCGATTCACAAATGAGGTTCTTAGCAGACAAGTAGGGGTATGCAGCCCCTCGGCTCAGAGAAGTCTTTTGACCGCTCTGAGCATGTGCAAGCTCCTTCCCACCCTGCCTTTGCCATAATAGTCCAGTTTATTTTCTGACCATGAACATGTGCACAGCTTTCCCCTTTTCCATAGTCGTGACTTTCTTCACGGATCAAACCCTCAGCAATCCAACACCCTCAGCAATCCACCGCTCCATTGCATCTCGTTCAGCCATCCAATGCTCAGCGATCCAGCAGCAGCCCCCTCCCTCCTTCCTGCAGCGCACTGCCATTGGGGGACCACCGTTACAAAAAAACCCAAGCCCAAGCATGGGATCTGGGCCTTGCTGAGCCACACAATTATTCCCAGACTTGCAGATTTCCCTCTTCCTCCACCCTCCTCCCATCGGTCCATTACCTCAGGTACAGACTTAGATTGTAAGCCCTCAGAGGACACTGGAAATATCTAGAGTACCCGATTGTAACTCACCTTGAACTAATACTGTAAAGGTGTGAGCTAAATGCTAAAATAAATAACTAAAATGGGCTTGCAAAAATGACACATGTTAACTGTTAATAAATGACCTGTCAGTGGCAGATTCTAGGTACAATGGCACAAGATAAAAGTGATGCTCTTTAGAAACACGTATTGTTTGTATTGGATGGAAATCATGTTCCAAACCCTTTCTTTCTACCTTTTCTCTAGCTTGTTGGCAGTGGGAGGTGGAAACCGGCGCACGGCAAATGTAGCTGCTCATGGATTCACCAACCTGTTTATCCTGGATAAGAAGGATTTGAATGATATTCTGGTCCATTATCCAGAATCACAGAAGGTGCTGCAGAGAAAGGCGAAGTAAGGAAACAGAGCTGCCCACTATGGGGTTAATTTTCTAAGAGGACACCTATGTGAAAAGGACAGAAAAGGTGCTTACCTTATAAGGACAATGTTGGCACCTCTGTGCCTTTGTAGGAACAATAGAACATAAGATATGCCATACTGGGTCAGACCAAAGGTCCATCGAGCTCAGTATCCTAGTTCCACAGTGGCCAATGTAGGTCACAAATACCTGTCAGGTTCCCAAAAGATAAACAGATTCCATGCTGCTTATCCCAGGGGTAAACAGTGGATTTCCCCAGTCCATTTTAATAATGGTTTATGGACTTTTCCTCCAGGAGTTGTCCAAACCTCTTTTAAACGCAGAAGGGAGGCACCTCCTGCAGGCACAAGGAAACACAAAGGAGCAGGAGAGCCACACCACTGGAGAAAAGTGCTTTATTAATAACATGTTCTGCCCAACATGTGTTTCAGCCAAAGCCTTCTTCAGGGGACTAAGACCACTAGCAAGACAGTGGTAAAGCGTAACTTACTAATATACCTAAGGAGTCATCCAAGTGGAGTACTTTCACAACACTGCAATTCTGTCACAGTACACTACCTCCTATCCCATGACTCTTTAATTTCCTTGGGTCACTCATAAGTGACCTTGTCAAAGGCTTTCTGAAAATTCTGCTCATTTTTATCTGTTTATTCATACCTTCAAAAATATAGCAGATTAGGGAAACAAGACTTTCCTTGGCTAAATCCATGTTGGCTTTGTCCCATTAATCCACGACTATCTAAATGTTCAGTAATTTTGTTCTTTATAATGTTTCTACCATTTTGCATGCACTGGCATCAGACTCGCCAGTCTGTAGTTTTGCTGGAACCCTTTTTTAAAATTATTACATTGGCATTCTCCAATCTTTGGGTACTACAGATGATTTTAATGATAGTTTACAAATTTCCAATAGTAGGTCTTCAATTTTGTTTTTGAGTTCTTTCAGCACCCTGGGATATATACCATCCGGTCCAGGTGATTTGAAACTCTTTAGTTTATTAAATAGTTGAATTACATCTTCCCAGTTTATCAAGATTTGTTTCAATTCCTCTGAAACTTCATTTTTAAATATCATTGCTGGCATGAATTTATGAATTAGGCACCCAGAATCAGTCACAATAACATGCAAATTCACATACACAAATTTACATCTGTTCCGAAACAATATAAATATATGCATGCACCCTACACGTGTACCCTTGTATGTTTTGTAATACATGCATACATTACACCTCTGCCTTTAAACTACCCAAACTACACCCATGAGAAAACCTACGTACATTTCAAAGAATCTTGTGGTATGCATACTTTTTACATGCATATACCCCTGCACAGTTTCATAAGAGCCTTTTTCTAGATGTAAAAGATCTTATATGTAGAAAATGCTTCATAAAATTACTTCAGCATTTTCAGTAGTGCTGTTAATTGCAAATTCCAGGCAAATTTATAGGAAAATAAAAATAGGTGTGTGTGTATCCCATGTCACATACAAGTCCCAGCCAACCATTTTGTAAGCGGTGACATGCAGCAAGGGGGGAGCAAGGAAAAAAGGCATGCTTCATCCTGGGATGCACGTGCACAGAGGGCTATCTGGATAAGGGTGCTCAGGGACATGTTCAGTGGCACTGTCCAGATAGTGTGGCTGATTATCTCCATAGACCACACCGGCACTATCTGTTCAGGGCGGTCCACGAGTGGAACAAAGGCAGTGTTGGCCAGTGGCATACCAGGGACGGGGTGATGGATGCACTCCATCCCAGGTGCCGGCCAGGAGAGGGGTGCTGAAATTCTGGACCCACACAGCAGAGGTGCGCTTCGCAAACATAGATTAATGTCTTTGCTGACTTGCAGCACTGCCTCCACCACAGGCCCAGCGGTTTTTCCCTCCCTGCCAAAGTTTTGCAAACTGCGAGACTTTGGCCTGGAAGGAAACAGCCTCTAGGGCAAGCCAGCAAAGATGTTAAGCTATGTTTGCGAAGCACGCCTCTGCCATTTTGGCCCGGTGGGAAGCACAAGGGGGGGAGGCATCTGCTCTGGGTGCCTAAGAAGCTTGGAACGCCACTGATGCCAGCCACTACCCAGATAAGGGGCAACCATATCCGGATGGTCGGCACTTATTCGCATAGCTTATCTGGATTAAATTGCAGTCTGGATACTTGAGGGCTGGAAATCACTGTTATCTGGATAAAAGCTGCACTGAATCCAGATAGTGGCCACTCAAAGCAAATATTCAATGGCAGCCACTATTCAAATACTACTGCTGAATATCCAGGTCATATTTAAATGCCGCGGCTGACCGCCGGTGTGTTTACATATCAGCCCGACTGCATTTCAGGCTGTTACCTTTTGCAACAAATGCAAATAAGATTAGGGTCTCTTTAAGGTCTCACGTCTCTTTTTTCAAACGAAAACTACTTCTTTATTTATTTCATACATTTATTAACCGTGTATGCAGACAACCATAGAGTGCCCAAGGTGGTATGCACAGCACAACCAGTGACACCATATCTGAAAAAGTAAAGGGAATCATTTGAGAAGGCTTGCATGCATTTGTACGTATAACTAGCAGCATTTTAATGTATACATGCTCTATGCCTGTGCTACTGGCACATTTAGGAGGTAAGTTTATAATGAGTCACATAAAGTTCTGCACTGTCGACACATGTAAGTCACTTATTTTCAATGACTTATGTGGGGGAAAGGGCACTTCCGCTCAGAGTTTAAGCAAGTGCTATTTTCTAAGAACCCACATCAGGGTGATGGTGCCCTCTTTCAGAGTGGGCGAACACAGGGACAGAAACTACATTTGTGTCTGTAAATTATAAAATGCTATAACTTATATGTATTTTCTACAAATCTAGACCTTGGCATTTACACCAAGTCTAAGGATGGAGTAGGTGCAGAGGGTGGCTACTAAAATGGTTAGTGGTCTTCATTATAAAGCATATGAGGACAGACTTAAGGATCTTAATATGTACACCTTAGAGGAAAGGCGGGATAGAGGTGATATGATTGAGATGTTTAAATACCTCCGTGGCATAAATGTTCAGGGGGAGAGCCTCTTTCAATTGAAAGCAAGTTCTGCTACGAGGGCACATGGGATGAGGGTGAAGGGAGATAGATTCAGGAGTGATTTGCGGAAATATTTCTTTACGGAAAGAGTAGTGGATCTGTGGAATAGTCTCCCAGTGGAGGTGGTAGAGATGAGGACAGTAACTGAATTCAAAAAAGCATGGGACAAACACAGAGGATCTCTAAAGGTAAAAAGGGGACTGTTGTAGTTGTTGATATGGAAGGACAGACTAGATAGGCCATGTGGTCTTTTTCTGTCGTCATATTTCTATGTTTCTATATTGGCATAAGTGGTCATGCGTATCTTACCAATGACAACATTATTTTGTAAAGTAAAGTACTGCGTATTATATAAAATAGGTGCAAAATATGCATGTGTTAACACGAGTTAAACTCAATGACCCTTATAAAATGACCTCCTTAGTACTGCAGCACACACAGGTTTGAAGGGGGCGTGTTGTGCACAAGCTGGATGGCCCATTTCTTATCTATGAAAAATAAGACTTCATACAGACACACAAATACATGAAAACTGTAAAAAAATACCAGTCTGGCAGCATCATCACTTCCAGGATGCCCATCATCTCTTTCCTCCCTTTCACCTCCTTCCAATAAAGCTCCGCCCTCCCCACTTTCAGAACGCATCCTGTAAAATTATCTTAAGAGATTTACTGCAGCACCTCTGATCTCCGAGCTTCAGATGAGGAATCATCAGAAGGGATGCCTCTGTCTCCCCCATTTGCATTGGTGGTGGAACTGCTGGCAGTGAGGATTAGGGAGATAAGGAAATTAAGGGTGTGTGGGAGGATGAGCAGGAGAATAAGATTGCCCTGTTTGCTGAGGAGATATTGTTGTGTGTCTTACCTGGGGTTAACTTTGCCGGTTTTGATTACGGAGTTGAAGGAGTATGGGGGTGGGGGTCCCGCTTCAAGGTTAACATGGACAAAATAGAGGCCCTTAATGAGAATACAGAGCTGGGGGGGGGGGGGTTCAAATGTGCCATTAAAGACTATTAAAGGTGGCATGAGGATCTGGGGTAGGACGGCAGTTACAAAAATGAATGTGCTGCCCGACTGCTGTACCCCTTTCAGGTCTTACCAATCAAGGTGCCCGAGAGAATGTCGGCAGAATAGCAAAGGGAGATCGCTAGGTTTATATGGGAGAAGAAATGTCCATGAGTAGCCTGGATGGAGTTACAGTATATAGAAGCAAGATGGGGAGGGGGATTGGGGTGTCTGTCTGTACCCAGCTGTTATCACTATAACAGGTGAGACGCATACTGGATTGGAAATTAGGATGTGATAAGCCTGCAGGGAAGTTTGAGCAAGCGCTACCATGGAAGTGTCCACTGAGGTGTCTTCCTTGACTGACTGAGGAGGGGTTTAGAGGGATTATTGAGATAGTGAGCCCAGATACAAAACATTTGCAAGGGATTTTGGCAGCAGTAAAAAGGGTGGGTAGAATGTAGAATGTGGTATATAGTTTGGTCCTGATTAAATTTAATAAGGCTTTCCCCCCAGGGGGAGGAGAGGGGAATATTGGCCAGGTGGGAATGAGCAGGAATTGCACAATTCTGCCATTTGATGGAGAAAGGCCACTTTTCGGTGCTTGACGTACTCCAGGAGAGGTACGTGCTGCCAGTGTGTGATTTCCTTCTGGCAATGCAAGTGGGGCATTATGTGAAGAAGAGTGGAATAGGGAGGGAGACGAGAATGGTTGTTGGCCTTTAGAGAGGTTCTGGATGTCTCTGAAGGAGTCAAGGGGTGATCTCCAAGCTTTAGAGGGAGGGTTGGAGAAATTTAACTTTATAGTTGAATGGGAAAAGGATTGGGGGTTGGGGGGTAGTTAATCGAGAGGGAGTGGGAAGGTATCTTTGAAGAGACAGGGAGATTCTTGGTAAGCTTCTTGATAAAAAAGAAAGCTTATAAAATCCTATATAGACGGTACCTGGCACTAGTCAGGATTAAAGCATGGTGTTCAGAGGCATCCAGAGTGTGTTGGAGGGGGGATGGAAGAAGGGAATGTTCTGTACATGAAGGATGTGCCTTCTAATAAGGGATTTTCTGGAAGGAAGTGGGCAAGGAGTTGGAGAAACTGGTGAGAGTTCCAGGACCATAGAACGCAAGGATTTGTTTGTTGGGCATTGTACAGGGAGGAATTTTTGGAAGGAATAACGTGATCAGGATAGTTTATTGTGGCCCGGTGTAAGATAGCAGCTTTGAAGTGGCTGCTGACACCTGCCCTGGCAGTTGGTGTATATTGGATTAATGGAGAAAGTCACGGTGGAGGCTTAGGAACGATGCTTAGGGTAAGATACAAGAATATTGGGAGAATGTTTTAATGGTTGAGAAGTCAATGACTGATTGGTAGTGGGTATGAAGAATGTGAGGTAATCTTGGGGATGAATAACTAGCCTGAGGCCCTTGGGGGAGAAGGGGAGGTTGGGGGGGGGGGGAGGTGAGATTGAATATAGGGAGGGGGTATTCGATTATTGCCCTTTTGTTATGTTCTCTTTCTCCATTTGTCTTGCAGTTTATTGGAATGGTACCTGTAGCAGAGCATTTGTTGCTGTATGGTGGATGATGTTTGTGTGTTAGCAAGAGTGGAGATGTTTATTATGAGTATAGCTTCTGATGTTTAGTTATAACTGAAAAACATGCCCAAAGGGAAATTCAGAGTATTTGGTTATAACTGAATCCTTCCCTTCCCCCCAAAAAAAAGACCCAATGATAAATTCAGTTTGTTGTGCTGTCTCTTGCTCCTGCTTTCTTGCCCAGCAGTACGCACCTCCTCCTTGCTTCCCAAAGTCTCCCAAGAACAACTGCAAATTCATGCAGCTGTTATCTCGAGACTTCTGCCCAGAAGGGGGATGTGCCGGCGCCAGGGAAAGAAAGGTTTTAGAAGAAAACAGGAGCGGGAGGCAGTGTGACAGATTTAAGTAAAAATAAGTCCTGTGCTGAGGGGGGAGAGAGAAAAAAGCAGGCATATAAACCAGTCGGTCCCCCCTCTCCACCATTGACCTGTACAAAGGCAATGTCATCACCTGTTTTACTAGTTATGAGCAGCAGCAGTCACACATATACAAAGCAAAATTTAATACAGTATTTTAAAAGTGGGGTGTCCAATTATGCCTGTTTTACAGGATAGTTGTGGGAATAGTGGTGTTTTGATGATCGTGATTGTTGGGTCTATCGAAATCATGGGGGGCATTGAGCTGAAGGTTCTCCTATGGTGCTTAATACCCTTGCACCAGCTCTGGCCACTAGCTAAGCACAGATGTCGCTAGCTTTTTCTAATTTCAATAGGAAGGGGGAAATAAACAATGGGGACCAGGGAACATAACCCCCTTTTTGGCCCCTGCAAAGGGCTGGCTGAAACGAGCACTTTTTATAAACATAAAAATGCCAGGGAGCATACATGTGTATGAACGAATCATACATGTGCATGAATGAATACCTGTGTAGATTTTTGACATGCCTTGGACACACACCCTTGTAACTCCCGCACAGTAAGGACGTCCACGTGTAAATTAAGCCCTTTCTAAAATTGCCATTTGCACATGGAACCTATTTCCACATATAAGTTTCTGGTACATACACATATAAATCATGAAGGAGGCTTCTAAAATAACCCCCTTAGTCAAATTTGCAACAGAAAATACCTGTTTAGGTTCTGCTGAAAACTCTGCTGAAGATAACTGGTTAAAGCTAGCAGACACTATTATCTTATAACTTTTCTAGTCGCTTTTTTCAAGCTATCAGTTTTGTCATTTTAGACAGCAACGTAAGTAATGGCCTTTGGACTCTTTCAGGAAAATGCTCAAGAAAACCAGCAAACCTAAAGAGGAGAAGCCAGTAGATAAAGGTGGTCAACATGTCATTCCACCCAGACCAGAGACTCCCAAACTCTACCAGGCCACCATGGCAGCCACAGAAAAGATGAGAGGAAAAGGAACCTTTGCAAAGATTCGACGAAAAATGAAAGTGAAGAAAGCAGTCCAGGTAAGGAACAGACTAGTGGACAGACTTCTGTTTATATAAAAGATGTCAAGCTGACCCAACTGAAAACGGTCACAGACAGTTGAAGGGAACGCATTATAGAGTCGATCCTGTGCCGCAGGATTTATTTATTTTTACTTAAGAGTTTTTTATACTGCCTTCTCAGGAAATCAAAGAGGTTTACAATGAACAAACCAACCTATTACATCAAACAGTAGGATAACATAGTAGCATAGTAATTATAGCAAGGTGAAGCATTAAATAAGTTAAAAGCAGGGTATTAGCATGAACCAATTACATATAACATATTTACAGAGTGTGTGTGAATTGAGTGAGTCTACTTACATATAGAATATTTACAAGGAGTGAATCAAATCAATCAAATGTAACGGGGTGTGTGTGGATTCCACGTGACTAAGAATGACTAACATATTTACAATTAGAGTAATTTGCTAGGATGTATTATGTACAAATGGCCTAATGTGCATTCAAGTAGACTACTCATGTATGACGCGTTAATAAATGGCAAATAAATTCAATCATCTGTGTCAGATAAGTTGGACATGGGGAGGTCTGTAAGGTATAGATGGGTGTGTGGGGGTAGAGTTTAGGTGGGTATATTTTTGTTTTTTGGACTGTGTCCCCAAAGTGTTCAATAAATAGGTGTGTTTTAATCTCCTTACGAAACGTAGCCAGGTCATTAAGGCTTTTTAGAGTTTCTGGGAGGGAATTCCAGAGCACAGGTGCAATATAAGTAAAAGCTCTATTAGTGGTTGAGTGAGTGGAGTTACAAAAGTCTGACGGGACAACCAGGGTGTTTTGTGAGCGCCTCTTCGTGCTCGTTCATTCGAGTGTGTGGTGATGAGTGCAGAGAGGTAGGATGGGTCTAGGTTTTTTAGGAGCTTGAAAGTGATCATTAATGATTTACATTTAATGCGGCTTTGGATCGGCAGTCAGTATAGGGGGTAATATGGTCAGAGGAATGTGCATTTGCAATTATATATACAGCTACATGTTGTGCCAGTTGGAGATGGCTTATCAGTTGTTTAGGGAGACCAGGGAAGATACTGTTACAGTAATCAAAGTGAGGGGTGATTATAGCCTGGAGCACTGACCTAAAGTCATAGCTTGATAGTAGTGGTCTAAGGTATTTGACTTCATTTTTTTACTATGAGGTTGGCTTCTTTAAGATGCAATGTGGTGGGGGGGGGGGGGGGGGAGAAACGTTTGTTCCTAGTAACATATAACACTTCAGTTTTCTCAAGGTTGAACTTTAAGTTGTGAGAGTTCAGCCATTCTGAAGGTTCACTGAAACATGTAATCTGGTCGATTCCAGGGTTTGTGATGCCAACA
Organism: Ichthyophis bannanicus; assembly: GCA_033557465.1. NCBI lineage: Eukaryota > Metazoa > Chordata > Amphibia > Gymnophiona > Ichthyophiidae > Ichthyophis > Ichthyophis bannanicus. The sequence continues at coordinate 540,361,334 of CM066034.1, read as the reverse complement.
GGTAGATATATTGGCAGCAGTGCTTTCCATGGTTTAATTGCAGTGCTGATGCAGGGGTTATACGCACCCTAAACAAACTATCAACCTTCGGCCTTGCATCTATATCAATTAACTTTCAGACCCATAAGGTCCTCTCCAACCCTGAGATTCTGATAATTAAATTAAACAACCATGAACAATACCACCCCCTCCAGAACAGTCCCATGAAAACTCGCCGGAAGTTAAGGCTTTCTCTTTGGTGAAAAAAAACTATATGTTTGCAGGTTCATTGCCAGAGATGTGGAATGCTTTATTGCAGGGCCGGTGCTAGGGTTTCTAGTGCCCCCCTGCAACCTATAAATCGGCGCCCCTCCCTCATTATTATTAATGTTGGCTGCACCCTACCCTCCTTTTTCCAAAACCACTTTGTGAACTCTTTTCAAGCGATATTAGTATTTCTCCTTCAAATCCAGTGTTGTAAGAAAATTGCAGCTAAAGAGCAAATGCATAACCAAAATAAAAATACTTAGCAGTAAATACTTAGCATCATACAAACGGGTTGTGATAGTCCAGAAAATAATAAAATCTGACTCTGGTCATCTCACTAACAACAACATAAACATTCTCCAGTGCCAGGCATATTGTGAACACTGCAAAAGTCACTGAAGATCTGCAAGGCTAAATCTACCATACCATACCAGCATACACTTCCAAAACTCATACAATAAGAAGCCTACCCAGAAAAAAGCAGCACTATAAATACTGAAATGGGCCCCAAAACATCCATTTACCTATTTGAAAAGTTGTACAAGTCAAATTACAGATCCCTACGTGCAAACTCCATGTTAACAGAACACCTGGCCTTGGTCATACACTCAGAACACAGACCCTCACCAAGTACAGAATAGGTGACCACAACCTAAAGTAAAAAATAAAAATATGTAGACAAAAATTAAACTGAAACCCCAAGAAGTCAGACTCTGCATGCGGTACCACACCAGATAAGAGATGCGGTTCCCCATACTGTGTGAAATATAAAGATAGCGCAAAGTCCAATTAATTTTTCTACCTTTGTTGTCTGACGATTTTTGATCATGCTGGTCCCGATCTGAGGTTTCTGTTTTCCTCTGTCTTCTCTTAGCTCTCTTTCTATGGTCTATAGTCATCTGCCATTTCTTGTCTCTCTTTTTGCTTTCTTCATTTTCTTCCATCAGCCTTTTTCCAGTCCTATTAACCCTCCCCAGTATTAGCCCACTTTACAGCCTCCCTTCCGAGTATCTTCCAGTGTCAACCCCCTTGCATTCCCAGCACCATCCCTGGTGTCTATTCCCTTCCAGTTCCCCTCCTTCCCCAACATCCAGCTCCACTAGTCCAAATACCATCCCAGGTATCAGTGAACTTTCAGTCTCAGTGCTCCCTCCCATGTCAGCTCTCTTCCAGTCACCCTCTCTTCTGTCCATCCACCTTCCAGTGCCATCACCAGTTGTTAGCTCTCTTCCAGCCCCCATCTTCCCTCCAGCCACTTTCTTCCCCTCTTTTCTGCTCCCTTTCAACCCCCCATGTCAGCTCTCTTCCAGTCCCTAACTTCCCCCGTGTCAGCTCCCTTCCAGCCCCCTCCTTCCCACTGTGTCAGCTCTCTTCCAACCCCCCCTCCTATTACCCAGCCACCTTCCAGCCCCATCCCCAAGCATCAGCTCCCTTCCAGCCCACCATGTCTGCTCCCTTCCAGCCCCCACCTTCCCCCATGTCAGCTCTCTTCCAACCCTCCTATTACAAAGTCACCTTCCAGCCCCTTTCCCAAGTGTCAGCTCCATTCCAGCCCCCTCCTTCCCATTGTGTCAGGAGTGGAGGAGTGGCCTAGTGGTTGGGGCAAGGTACTTCAGGCCGGAAGGTCGGTGGTTCAAATCCCACTAGAGGACAGCAACCTTGGGCCGGAAGGACTGGGGGTTCTAGTCCCACAGGTGCTCCTTGTGGTCTTGGGCAAGCCACTTAACCCTCCATAGCCCATGTTCCCTGTAAAATAGTTATCTCCAAGTTATAATGCCCTGTTCAATGTAATTTCAGTTTGTTCAATGTAAACCGCACTGATGCAGAATAGCGCGGTATATAAGAGAATGTAAATAAATGAATAAATAAATAAATAAACTCTCTTCCATCCCCCTCCTATTACCTAGCCACCTTCCAGCCCCATCCCCGAGTGTCATATACCTTCCAGCCTCCCCCCCCCCCGTGTCTGCTCCCTTCCAGCTCCCCGTGTCTGCTCCCTTCCAGCCCCCCCCCCCTCCATGTCAGCTCCCTTCTGGCCCTTTATAAAGGCAATAATAAGCATTTCCTGTTTCTTATGAGAAACAGGAAATGCTTGCTACTGCTAGAAACGCCGCAGTCCAGCAGTTTAAAAGATAGCAGAGCTGTGGGAACAGAGAAATGTTCCTGCGACTGTTTTCTTTTCTGAAGCGGTGGGTGACGGGCGGTTAATGACGGCGCCCCCTGCATCCGGCGCCATCCTGCTATGCGTACCCAACTTACCAGGTAGTGCCGGCCCTGGTTTACTGGTGGGTTTAAAGATGGCAGAGAGTTATATGTCCTTCCGGCGCTCACTGAAAACCTTTTGGTTTCAAGAACTTACAGTAGGCTGAATTGTACAGATTTATTTTTGAGGGAGGGTTGATGCAGTAGAAGGTGATAAACAAGTATTTTTAAGTGTGCTCATATTTTAAAGATATGTGGGCTGATGTTTAAACTCTGTGATCAGCATTTTCTTTCAGTCTCAACTGTATTTAACTATGTACCCAGATATTCAGCACCAGTTGATATCCAGAGAGTGACGTTGAATATATGGGTGTGCTGGCGCTTGCCTCCACTATCTGAATAATGGCAATTTTCAGCGCTATTTTCCAGATAGCTAGCTGCATAACCTATGACAGCTGTTTTGCAGCAGTGCTAAAAAATCAGAATAATTTGCCACTCTGTCGGACTGCCCCAGCGCTATCCGGATAGTGCCAGAGTAGTTGGTGATGATTTTCAGAAGCATTAGCTAGACAATACCGCTGAAAATCAGTGGCTGGCCTGGGTCAGCATCATTTAGCTGGTGGTGCCAACCAGATAAATGGTTTTAAATATTGGCTCCATGATTTTTAGGGGAGGGCTATTGTATGATGGTAAGCATGTTTTGGTAGAAGGTGTGATAAGTATGATGACTGTAATATTGAAATGTTTTTGGAGGGCTAAGGTACTGTTTTTTATTATGCACATATATGATGTTTTGTAATCTGCTTTCGATGTTTCTAGTTAGTTTTAAAATGTGGAATGTAAGTTTCTAAATTAATTCAAATTACTCCCAATAAGGGTGATTTCCAGAAGACATTTACATATGTAGATATGCTGTTTGAAAATTTGCGCACCTCCCATGCAGGTGAAAGGACATACGGATGTTTCTTTGCGTTTTTGTGGCTATCCGGACCTATTCTTTTGCTTTGACATCAGCAGCTCTTTGCCACATCTCCCCCTCCCCCTCAAAAACCACCACAGGTGACCATTTAGCCTGCCTGGTGGTTAAGCCAACCCTATCTGAGTTATTTATAATATGCAGAAGCGGAACAGAACCCCTTTAACACTAGAAGCCCCAAAGTGGGTCAATTGACGCAAATGCATCTTTGAAGCTGTATACCAGCGCCACTGCTAGAACCATGTTAGTCATGTTCCATGACTTTGTTAGCAAGGTCAAGATGTTCAAATATGTGCATCGAAAATTAATGACAGATGCACCACCTAGCGGGAAAATGAATTTATACCTAGAAGCCCCAAAGTGCATCAATTGATGCACTCAATTGTTTTGGATGCGTCAATTGACGTACTTTGGGGCTTCTAGGTATAAATTCATGTTCCCACTAGGTGGCGCATCTCAATCACTGTTTACAGTTTTACTCCGACATTACAAACAATAAACACACGATGACATGTAATGACGTCACATACTGCACGTATTTAACAAATAAGTAACTTCACATTAATTCACATCTGCATTTCATGTTAAACGCAGTCGTCGTGATAATGTGTCAATTGAAGCACTTTGGGGTTTCTAGGTAAAATTCCTTTTTTGGCTTCTAGAGTTAAACTGAACTGTATGTCTATAGAAAGATGTACTGATGCCATGAAATGTTTGCCTCCTCTTGTTTACACATCATCTTCCCCCATTGTTAGATATTGGACATCTGGGCATTAATTTTTGCTGTTAACTCATAAAACTACAGGTACCACTTAAGCTCAAACCAGCAGAAAGAAAAGATCCGGACAGTGAACTGAAAATAGTTTGACTTTCATTAGTAGTCCATTTGTCCCCTGCTCGAAACAAGGTCATAACCCAAGAAACCTGCTCCCACCCCCAAACATGTCACACATTGGTGCGTTTCCTAGGACTGCAGCCCATAGTTGTAGGCACAGTTGGTATGTACGCACCTTATGTAGTTTGTAGATGTACAAAAATGTTTTAAGCTGCTTCTGTAAAAACCAGAAATCAATCTCTTGCATGTTCTTTTGTTGCAGCCTTCCACTTCCAGCCCAGTCCCGCCTGCATCCCCAGTCCATCGGCGTTCTCCTGTTCCCCAGAAGAAAGCACAAGATGATGAAGGGGCAGACATCATTTCCGAGTCTTCAGATAATTCTGTCTTCATTTCCATGAGCCCCGCCCCTCAAAAAGAGGAGCACATTCTAACTGTGGAGGTCCCTATTCAGGAAGAAGGGAAGAAGGAGGAAGGGAAAAAATAGGAAGAGAGAGGGCAGCACAAGGCTATGGAATAGATATCGGCTCAAAGCTTTCCAGCTCTGTCCATTAGCAAACCTTTTCTGGATGCTTTCTAGCTACAGCTTTCAGGGCCAAAAGCCCTTTACGAGAGCACTTTTAAAACCCCAGTGCCAGCTTGCAGGTCCATGTATACAAGCTGATTTTCAAAGGAAAATGCTGTGCTGATTTTCCCTTTAAACATGGGGGGGCTGTTAGTTACTTGGGTACAAATGCACCCACTAGCTTTGCAGCTGCGTTACAGCACTATGTACAGTAAAGTATGCCTAGGGATTTGAAAATTAAATTCCTGTGTTTAATTTCTCTTCTTCACCCAAGCCTGCCTCTTTATTAATATTTATTTTGTTGGATTTACTATCCATCTATCCAAAGTTACTCAAGATGGCCGTAAAAGCGTCCACACAGTGAAAAACTGTCTAATTCTAGCCACTGAGGAGAGACCGGATTTCAGCCTGGAGATTTCATTTTAGTCAGGTAGCTTTTCTGTTATCCTTTGAAAACTGTCCCTTAAGTGGTTTGTTTTCAGCTCTCCTGTCTTCCCCGCATAAATTATAGGTCTGCCTGTACTTTAAACCACAGAGAGGGAGAGAACAGAGGGGCTTTTTCTCAAGACACCTATTCGCCCTTGAATACTGCTTCCTAAAGACATAGATCTGGACGCTTCAGCTCCACAAAAAAGTTTGGTGTTCAAGGCAAACAAAATATGCTGATTAGTCTTTGTAAACCATTTACACCCAGATAGGTCTGAAAATTATTTATATGAAGACCAGACCAATTTGTAGTCATCAAGAACGATGGCTGAAGAGCCTCAGAGGACAGCTTAAACCATGAGGCAGTTTCGTGGATACAGAACAAGGGAGAAAGCAGGAATCTTATAACTGACGTCTAGGGTCACAGTTAGCCAAAAGGCCTTCAGACAGGTCACTCCAGCACAGATAATGGCTTCAATTACAAGCTTCAATCCAAGAATCTGCATCCTGTAGTTTCTTAGGTGACTGCTGAACTAAGATACCTACTGGCTACAATTGTAGCTGACATTGCGCATATTGTGTTTTTAAAGCAAAATATAGTTGTCTACATATAAAGAAAATAAAGTACAGATGAATTTTGAATTCAATATTGTTAACAGTTTTTCTCTTCTGCTTTTTCTGACTGGAATAGTCCCAGCGTTAAAGCATTCAGAATGCAGGAATTAAGGTTACCCATAAGAGCGACTAAATGCATATGAAGTTTTAATAAATGAAATGAAATAGGACATTTTTCTTATCTCTACAGCCAATGGCAAGGCATCATTTCTCTTTTGGTTTTATCCTCCCTTTCTTACCTTGATGGCATAGAATATCAAACCAAAACAAAAGCGTACGGTGAATTAAGAGCTAGTCCCCAGCTTAGTGTTTCCCAACCCTCTCCTGGAGGCATGTCTAGTCAGTTCGGTTTTCAGGATAACCTAGATGAATATGCATGAGAGAGATTTACATAGACCAAAGGCCTGTTCTATGTAAATCTATCTCATGCATATTCATTGTGGAAATCCTGAAAACCTGACTGCTGAGGTGTGCCTCCAGGAAAGATTTGGGAAAACACTACCTTAGCTAGTGGGCCAGCAGCCTGCAAAAGGCACATGTACAAATAGACATCCGTATCTAAAAAGGCGTATGCTGATTTATATCCTACTTTCCAAAGATTAAAAAAAGAAAAGCTTACGCAATCGCTATGGAGTTATTTTAGAAGCTCCATTCACAAATTCCACATTTCAATTCCAGCATTTACAAGCGGAAACGGTGTCCACCTGTAAATAGTGTTTTTAGGAAGGGCTCTATTTGCATGTGAATGTCTGTAATACATAGAAATTGCAAGGGAACATGCTGGGGGGGGGGGGGGCAGGTCAAAAATCTATTGTACATGTGCATTCCCCATTATTATAGGGAATGTAATTTCACGGATATGGAACATGGGACCCAAAACGTTCACTTTGGGATTTACCTTTGCTCCCTGGCAAATAGTTTTTAAAAGGGCGCTCGCTTCAGCCAGCCTTTTCAGGAGGGATTAAGGAGGTTTTCATTCTTAATCCCAGCTGTTTATTTTCACCTCAGAATTGAAACTAAATATAGATAGCAGCCTCTGCAGTTAATTGGCAGTATTTCTAGATGTAGGTTTGCAAAATAGCTCACTTACACATGTGAATACTCACACTTAAACGCTGAAGTTGCAAAATATGAACTTGCATGGGTTCTTTTTTTTGTTTGAGGTTATTTAACTTCTATGCTCCAAAAATCAACTTAAGCAATTACATCAAAGCAAAAGAAAACCATATCAAAGGATAAACATAATCCAAATAAGAAGCAGCAGCCCACATCGAGGGAGATAATTGCCTCAAAAGAAACAAAAAGGAAAAACAGGATGTCTACATCCAATTGCCAGGTCAATATACATTCCAGATCTAAATACCCCATCCATAGCGAACCAAGATACCAAACAAATCCCACCCGCGGCCAGCAATAAATCTCTGCAAATGAGCAGGATCTAAAAACATAGACTTATTCCCCTGAAATTAAACTAACTACTTGCAGGAGAATCAAAGGAAAGAAAGTTGCCCCAGCAACCACTAGCTTAGGCCGCAGGGCAAGAAATTGTTTCCGACATACCTGAGTGGCCGTAGCCACATCAGGAAAGATAATGATCTTCTGTCCACAGAACCACCAACTCCTTCTTCTGAAAGTAACTCCTCAAAATAGAAATTTTATCCTTAAGCAGGGTAAAAGTGATCAAGAGGATTGCATGAGACACGATTGCATCTGTGAAATCCTCTAGAAATTTAGTTAGATTAGACATTGATGAAGAGGCAAGAACATCTAGACCACCCTCTCTTGGTCCTTCTCCATGCTGGACCTTGAATACTGTATGCAATTCTGGTCACTGTAGGATATAGCTGAATTCGAAAAGGTACAAAGAAGAGCGACAAAAATGGTAAAGGGAATGAAAAGAGGAGAGGCTTAAAAGGTTGGGGCTCTTCAATTTGGAAACGAGACGGCTGAGGGAGGATATGATAGAGGTCTATGAATTAATGAATGGAGCGGAACGGGTAAACGTAGATTGTTTATGCCATCAAAAAGTAGAAAGACTAGGGAACATGCAATCAAGCTACAATTCAACCCATTTAAGACTAATAAGAGAAACTATTTTTTTACTCAATACATAATCAAACTCTAGACTTTGTGACTGGAGGATATAGTAAAAGCTGTTAGTGTAGCTGGGCTTAAAAAAGGTTTGGACAGGTTCCTGAAGGAAAAGTTCATAACCCGTTATTAAAGAGGACCCGGGAAATTCACTGCTTACCCTAGGACAGCATTGTGGAACCTGTGTCTTTTTGGGAAACTGCCAATTACTTGTAACCTGGATTGGCCACTGTTGGAAACAGGATAGTGTGCTTGATGGACCTTGGTCTGACCCAGTAAGGCATTTCTTATGTTTTTATGTTCTCATAGCAGAGAAGGAAATGGCATCTGGGTCAGGTATCTGTAGGACCTCCTTAAAGTATTTTCTTATCAATATCTCAGGAGAAAGCAAATGAGTAACAGGAAAATTCAAAAACCTAAGATTATTAGCTTTAGAAACATTTTCCAAAGCTTCCAACATAAAATTCAGAAGTAAACTTTCTTTCATAGAGGACAATCCCGCTGCCTGTAAGGCCGAGAGTTGCTGGTCCACCACTGCCAGCTTCTGATCAGCCTTACAGAAGCAAATGTCAACTTGTTGATGCTTAACCACAGAATGTTTAGCAAAATCACAGAGCTCAGATACAGTCCCAGTTAATAACGTTTCAGTCCCAGAAACCACTTGTCAAATGTCCACAAGAGAAACCAGCATAGAAACAACTTTAATGCAGAAAGTTTCAAAAACAGAGTCCCCAATGCATAAAGTTAGATCTTCCTGGTCTGCCCTAGGAACCAGAGAAAGTACCCCAGGCTGAGGGGTGGAGCTCTATCGGGCAAGCTCAAAGAAACTCCTTCCAATGAGGAAACAGACGGTTGAAGGAAAGCCCTGAAGAGAGGCTTGTACCAAATGTTTATCCACTGGACCTTTAATCTGTGAAGTGGAAATCTTGCCTGTGGGGGCTTCCCTTTCCTCTTCCCCTTAGGCATATCAAAACTGTACAAAGATACTCATAATCGCAAATGTTAAGGCCTCCTCAGTCCCCTTTCGGGCGCACACCCACATCTATGCCCACAATGCATCCACATCCTTGCCAATAGTTGTACTTGGGGCCAGCCCATCCATTGTGCGAGGATGCTGTTTGCACAGGGCCCCGTGCCAACAACATCCTGCACATGTTCGGCTCCCGGCTCACCTCTCTACAGCGGCTCCTGGCTGGCTCAGCAACAGCTCCCTACAGCCACCAAAGTGAAGAGCGTTGTTTTTCTTCACTTTGGCAGCTGTGTTGTAATGTAGATTGCTGGTGTGCTGAGTACCAGGACACAGGAAGTGTCCTTTGTCCTCCAGCGTGCCAACGACCTACATTGCAACACAGCTGCCGAAGTGAAGGAAAACAACGCTCTTCACTTCGGCAGCTATAGGGAGCTGTTTATGAGCTTACCGAGAGCCGCTGTAGGGAGGTGAGCTGGTGCTTCTAAAGCCTGCCTCGGGGCTCTTCGGAGAGGGGAGGACTAGGGCTTGAAATGGGCTGGGAGGGCCTAAGATTGGAAATGGGCTGAGTGGGGGAGGGGCTAGGATTGGAAAGGGGGGGGCTAGGACTGGAAAGGGGCTGATGGGGGAACTTGGACTGGAAATGAGCTGATTGGGAGGGGGCTAGGACTGCAAATGAGCTGATTGGAAGGGGGCTAGGACTGCAAATGAACTGATGGGGAGGACTAGGACTGCAAATGGACTGAGTGTGGGGGAGCGTGGACTGGAAATGGGCTGATGTGGGAGCTAGTATTGGAAATGACTGATGAGGGCTAGGATTGCAAATGGGCTGATGGGGGGAGCTTGGACTGGAAATAGGCTGATGGGGACTAGGACTGGAAATGAGCTGATTTGGTGGGGCTAGGACTGGAAATGGGCTGAGTGTGGGGGAGCTTGAACTGGAAATGGGCTGATGTGGGGCTGGAATAAGATTGGAAGTGGCTGATGGGGGGGGCTAGTATTGGAAATGACTGATTAGGGGGCTAGGATTGCAAATGGGCTGATGGGGGGAGCATGGACTGTGAATGGGCTGATGCGGGGGGATGGGAGAATGGAACTAGGAGGGAGCGGATGCTGGGTGGGGCTGGAACTAGAAGGGAGCTGATGTTGGGGAAGGATTAGATGGGCATAGGGCTGGGGGAATGAGGATGGAGGGGGGAAAAGATATTTTGTGTGGGAGGGAAGAAAAATCTACGAGTGGCCGGGTATTGGGAGAGTAAGTGGGGATTGAGGATGGAAGGGTGAAATTTGAGTAGATGATAAAGGAATAAAGAAAGAAATGGAGGAAAGAGCAAAAGGGGAAAGATCAGTATGTTAAAGCAGTGTAGAAGAGAGAATGGAAAAAATCTAGAAAAGAGAAGAAAGGACAAATGGACTGCAGACAGTGGAGAATAAGCAGAAGACAAAAGAAAGTGACTGGAGCAATTGCAATTGAAAAATAAAATGCCCAAACAAAAAAAGGTAGAAAAATATTTTTTTATTTTGAATTTATTAACTGGAATATGTCAGCTTTGGGAAATGTGTATCGCTAACATCTTTGCATTTTTGTTTAGTTTAATTATTGTCTTCCTATTTCTAAACTGTGATCCCTTGTTCTTTGTTTGGTGACGGTCTATGTTCTGCATGTGTAACTGAGCTATTTATGTAGTTTCAATTTGACAGTGCCACTTGTTCTCTTTCCTCAGTAGGAGATGTATTGGTATTCTCTGAGATGTATTGGTTTAATATTTGCAGTGTTGCCTTTTGATAGGTAGGGTTTGGTGCTTTATGAGTCCTAGTAGTGCTGTTATGATATGATGGGTTTGCTATGGGTTCTAAATGGGCAGTGTTTGTAGTACTTCCTAATGTGCCTGGCAGTTGGCACTGGAGTATAGTAATGTAGAAATCTGGTAGTCTTTCTTTAACCAGACACTCATTAAGAGGCATGTTAACATTATGCTAATGTTTATGCAAATGAGGCTCCTTATGCAAATGAAGCCCCGCCGTGAGTCTCCGCACATGGCCCTGCACCCCCTTTGGGCCACCCCTGGTTATACTACACACTCCAGACAGTAGGCTGCTTTCATTATGGGTGAAATGTTTTGTTTTTCAGGAGTTCTACACCATGGAGAAAACAAATCAGGTTTACATCAAGACTCAGGAGCCAGTGTCACTAGAAATCATGTCATTGTCCTTCTTCTTAGATTTAACAAAGCACAAAGTAGCGTTCTTTACTGTACAGTCCTGGGGAGAGTGATGACCTCCTATCGACCCATGGTACAAACCCCCACTCCCCCCACCTTCTTTGGAAGCATGGCTGGCACTACCTCCATAGCTCACTGTAGAAATTCTCTGTAAAAAAATTTTCAGGAAAAAGAGAAAAAGGATCTCTGTTTCCCAGTCAAAGAGCCAGCTCTGTGTAAATAGCTACTTCACTATCATAGATCGAGAAAAAAAATTCTTTTGTTCGAATAATTCTTTATTACACTAATCCCCTTATCAAAAAGTTTTTGTACCTAAATTTTCAAAATTCTAAAAACATTGTCTTAGAAAAAAGTATTTTACTGTCATTAGGAAGATAGCAAAAGATCTTAAAAATCTTATGTATACTTTAATATTATCTTCTCTTGATATACAATTAATTTGTATCAATCGAAAAACCTTTTTTTTATATATGTATAATCAATCTCTTAGTTCACCAAAATCAATCTGCAGCTACCGTATTTATCTGAGTTGTAATCCATGTTGCCCGATAAAGGCCTACATTTTGCAACAAATTTGCAGCATCAGGGGCCATCCACTATGTCCACATTGTTTTCTACCCATCACATCGAATATTTTTCCAGCATTTCTAAAGCGTCCAGCAAGAACCTTTACATGCTGTTTCTTGCATCATGAAACTTCAACATTCATTCATTCAATTCAACATGGCGGGGCCTCCTATATACAACGTTCATTCAAGCTGACCAATCGCATGCTCAGACATCATTGCAAAAGAATGCTTCCACTCACTCTTAATGTTGGCGTCTTATTGACAGACATTTCAATAGTAGGAGGAAAAGGACCTCAGTACCCCAGGAGCTGAACAACTTCAGGCTTCCTACATTCATGCCAGTATCTTGGCTCTCTTGTACTACACCACAGGTCTGAAAAATCCTCCTGTATATATCACGCCAAGCATATCCACAAAATCACTAATATACAGTGGCCTGTATATCATCTGATGCCCTACACAGAAATGAATCAGTCTGTCATATATTGCAACTTCAAGAATATCAAAAGCTTTCTCATGAATAAATGTTGCTTATCTTATGCTCCTGCTGACTTCACTTGTGCATTGCGGTTACTTCACTAATACGCCGCTGCTGCCGCCACTCCAACACTGACAGCTTTTCGCCGGGGGGCTGCTTCAGGGAGTAATCATCAGTCACTATCTAAAATAATAAAAGGCATGTCACTATAATCATCTCCAAAGCAATGATTTACAGTATATGGCTCATGTGGATCTACCTGCTTCCATTATTTGTCTGATCCCTCTTAACCTTACTCCTAATCTACTTGAACTACCCTGTGGCTGGAGACAAGACCGCACATTCTGAGATCAACAACTTACACTAATCTTCAATTCATAGCGGAGAGTGGGCACTGCCTGATTTTAAAACACTGTGTTACATCAGGAACCGCCTGTTCATAGTTCTACTGATCTCATCACTAAATAAAAAGAACATTACTTTTACCCATATTGAGATAAATCCCCAGTACTACTGCCATGTTTGTTAACACAAGTGCATTTCAGCAACCTCAGTCAAGAAATAAAGCACCTCAATGTCCAAAACTACAACCCCCGAGAAAGGAAGATTTTTTTGTCGGACCACATAAAAGAGAAACTAGCCCAGGTCCAGCCAGGTACACGTCACTGGTAAAGAAGACTGGGAAAGATGCCGCCGCCATGTTTGAAAGAGCCTTAAGAATGTTGGCATGCACGCAGATCTTGAGAAGACTGCTGCTTGAAAGAGGAGTATTCAAAAGTTTATTATATGAAATTGTATTTTTGAAATGGTGTTTTCTCTGAAGCACAACTGAGAAGTTGATGACTCAGTTCAAAACATGACGCTGTGTCAGTTGTCATTGTATGTAAAGTTCAGCCTTGCGTTTGAATAGTTCCTGTTTTTGGTGTGCAATGTGAATTGAAGAAGTTTTGATTTATGATTGAACTACTTGATGTGAAAACTGGAAAGGCTATTTGATTTTCTTTTGTGTGGTCTGACAAAAACATTTGTTTCTCTCGGAGGTTGTAGTTTTTGCCATTTTTGTTAACCCACTATTACTGACTTTGCATCACTATCTTCCCTCAGAGCTAGTACAAGCACCATGTGTTTTGATCAGCAGTGAGCGTAACTAAAAAACATCGCCTCTGCCTGGTAGAAATAGTCACTCAAAGCTTAGAATGACTATTTCTACCAGCGCAAGGAGGAAAACACATGAATTTGTTGTATGCAATGTTGCATTAAAGGAGCTTCTTCCTTTCAATATATTTAAATGTGATTTATGTTCTGTTAACCACACTTTTAGCTGTCTTTGTTGTCTTTCCTACATGCAGCCTTTTACAAGGACACCAACATATACTGCATATGTAGAGTCACATGAAGTTCATTGATGTAGTTCCACAGAATGTCCGTCTCCAAAGTTTTAAATTGTTGTGCCCCCCCCCCTCCTCCATTTTTTTGCACATTTGACACCGGCCGCATTTAAAGTGACTGTAAGTACATCAACTGGAAATTCCGGTAGCATAGCTGGACAAAGAAGGTCTTTTAAATTGCTCCTGCGACAGTAGGCAAACCAATGATATTTTATAAGCAAGTGTTGAATGTGCCTGCAGCACCATACAATGCTACTACTACTTCTAAACATTTGTATGACAGTACCAGGCGTATGCAGCGCTGTAAGACACAATCCCTGCTCATCGGAGCTTACAGTCTAATCAAGACAAAAACTATAGCAAAACTGGGGACTAGAGTATGGTAAGTTACACATAAGCAATATGATCTTTAATGATTCCAGCTAACTTAGGTGCAAGCGAGGAAAATGGAAAAAAACACGGGACCATATCGCCTTCTCTTCGTTCTCTAGTTCCACACTCCGACACTCTCTCGATGCTTCCAATATGCTCTTTTATGAGCTTGTCTTTCTATATGTATTGGGTAACCACGATCTAAAAATTTCTTTTGAAGATCTTGTGCTTTGATCTTAAAATTCAAATCAGAAGAACAGACCCGCCGGTATCTAAGGAACTGGGAAAAAGGCAAACTGGTCTTTAACGCTTGAGCATGAAAAATATCATACATCAATAGAGTATTATCAGGGGCGGCTGCCTGAGACGAAGAATGAGATGCGCCCCACCCCCCCACATTAGAGGGGGCGGGGCTTTTTCAGAAATCCAATCAGAGACTGAACCAAACCAAAAAGCCGATTAAATTATAGGGAGGACATGCAAGATGTTTGCACACAGGGCTGTATCAAGCTGCAATCACGCCCTGTGCAACTTGCAGCTTGGGTGCATGCCCCCCCTCTCCCCCCATACCTCTGTCCAGCGCTGCCTGCTCTTTCCCTGCTGCTGCCGCCCTCTATTTTTTTCATGGCAGTGCCGGCAGCAGGGAAAGAGCAGGCAGCGCTGGACAGAAGTATGGGGAGGAGGAGGGGGGCATGTGCCTGATCTGAAAGGCTCACAGGGCGCGATTGCAGCTTGATACGGCCCTGTGTGCAAACATCTTGCATTTCCTCCATATAATCTAATCGGCTTTTTGGTTTGGTTCAGTCTCTGAAATGCCTGTTTCCCATCAGCACCAGAGGGCTCAGCTTTAACAGAGCTGAGGGAAAGGGAAACACTCTCCCTTCCCACCGCTCTGCAAAGCTGAGCCGGCACGGAGGGGAAACGCTGTCAGGGCTCTAGCAGGAGGCTGCAGCCGCGGGGCACTTCATTCTGGCTCTGCCGCCGCTGCAGCAACAGCAGCAGCAACTTCTGTAGCCAGGGTTTGTTTGTTTGTTTTTCTTTGTTTTTTATTTTGAAGGCCATGTGAGGCGGTCCTTTTGGAGGCAATTTGTGCCACCCCCAAAACGTTGCCGCCTAAGGCTACCACCTCACTCGGCCTCATTATAGAGCCGCCCCTGAGTATTATGATCTGATTGTTTCATATGAACTGTGGTGTTGAATACATTTCCTTCATGCAACACTACAACGTCCAAAAACACTGCTCTATTTTTATCATATGACATTTCAAATTGTATTGCTTCAACACAGGATTTCAACCAATCAGTAAACCCTTGCAAGGCAAACTCAGATCCAGACCATAGTAAAAAGATATCATCATTGTAGTGGCACCACATAACTATATAGTCCGTGAAGCAGGAATTATACACCCACTTCACCTCAAACTGCTCTATTAAGAGGTTAGCAATTGACGGTACCTGAGATTTGCAGATAATATTGCCACAAAAACATAAAATAATTCTTCTTCAATGAAATAGATAACAATAGCAGCAAAAAATCTGTAGGCACATCATATAACATAGTAACATAGTATTTGACGACAGATAAAGACCAGCATGGTCCATCCAGTCTGCCCAGCAAATATACGGCAAGAGTAGGTGCACCCGTCGCTGCGTGCAGGCCACCCCTCCCTACGTCTTTGTTTAGGGGTGGACCCTCCACTCCATGTAGGACACCCCTATTTGTTGAGAAATTAGATGGTCCAGTTTATCTTGCTTTTATCCTGTTGCTACAAAGGGATCCGCAGTGCTTGTCCCATGCTGTTTTGAATTCCGTCACCGTGTTTGCCCCCACCACTTCCATCGGGGGGGCATTCCAAGCATCCACCACCCTTTGAGTGAAAAAATATTTCCTGACATTGCCTTTCAATTTTCCACCTTGCAGCTTCATGTTATGCCCTCTAGTTTTGCAGCTTCCCCGTCTTGGAAGAGGTTTGTTTGTTCATCGTTCCTCTTTAAGTATTTAAAGGTCTGAATCATATCTCCCCTATCCCTCCTCACCTCCAAAGTGTACATATTTAGGTCTTCAAGTCTCTTCTCATAGGGTTTCTTATGCAGGCTCCAAATCATTTTGGTCGCTTTCCTCTGAACAGTTTCCAGTATGTGGTCTAGGACGTTTATCCAACACAATCTACATAGCCTCCAATGCCACATCTTGCGGAATTGATGTATACGAAGACCACACATTGCTAATCACCGTGCTTGTATATTCAACACTGCCTTCACAGTCCTCTAATAACTGTAAAAAATGCACAGGTCCTTTATATATGAGCGAATTAAAGGAACAAAGGGTTTGAAAAAATTATCTAAATACAAGTCAACCCATTCCAGCAACGTATCATTGCTGGAAATAACTGGGTGGCTCGGAAGACATTCCGTATTTTTTTGCACCTTGATTAGATTGTAAGCTCTGATGAGCAGAGACTGTGTCTTGCATCTATATGTACAGCGTTGCAATAATTAGCAATAGTAGTAGTGGTAGTAATGTATCGTAACTAAAAGCCCACCATGATCATATTTCAGCTGTAACCTTCATCAGGGGTGTAAAACAGAGTGTATATAAATCTTCAATAGAACAAAAATGTTTATAAAACATTTTGGGATATTATCCAATAAATAGATGCAATCAGTGGTGTAGCCAGACCTGAGGTTTTCTTAGGGGGTGGGGCCTAGAGTTAACATGGGGGTGCACTAGGTATACACAGGTCTGAGCCGAGCTAGTTATACGCTAATGCCTTAGAGTGCACCTGCTGAGGATTTCTAGATAAACAGTGTGCGAATGGGTAAGTAGCACTTATTCAATGACTTCAGGCACTTACCAACACTAGAAACATAGAAACATAGAAACATGACGACAGAAAAAGACCACATGGCCTATCTAGTCTGTCCTTCCATAACAACTACAACAGTCCACTTTTTGCCTTTAGAGATCCTCTGTGTTGGTCCCATGCTTTCTTGAATTCAGTTACTGTCCTCATCTCTACCACCTCCACTGGGAGACTATTCCACGGATCCACTACTCTTTCCGTAAAGAAATATTTCCGCATATCACTCCTGAATCTATCTCCCTTCACCCTCATCCCATGTCCCCTCGTAGCAGAACTTGCTTTCAATTGAAAGAGGCTCTCTCCCTGAACATTTATGCCACAGAGGTATTTAAACATCTCAATCATATCACCTCTATCCCGCCTTTCCTCTAGGGTGTACATATTAAGATCCTTAAGTCTGTCCTCATATGCTTTATAATGAAGCCCATTAATCATTTTGGTAGCAACCCTCTGCACCGACTCCATCCTGTTCACATCCTTTTGAAGGTGCGGTCTCCAGAATTGCACACCATACTCCAAATGAGGTCGCACCAAAGACTTATACAGAGGCATTATCACCTCCTTTTTTCTGCTAGCCATTCCTCTCCGTATGCACCCAAGCATCCTTCTAGCTTTTGCTGTCGCCTTTTCCACCTGTTTAGCTACTTTAAGATCATCAGACACAACCACGCCTAGGTCCCGCTCTTCTTTAGTGGACAAAAGTACTTCACCTCCTATACTGTATTGCTCCCTTGGATTGCTGCAGCCCAAATGCATGACCTTACATTTTTTAACATTAAATCCCAGCTGCCAAATTCTAGACCATTCTTCAAGCTTAGCTAGATCCCTCCTCATGTTATCTACCCCTTCCTGGGTGTCTACTCTATTGCAGATTTTGGTATCATCCGCAAAGAGGCAAACCTTACCCGACAGCCCTTCCGCTATATCACTAACAAAGATGTTAAAAAGAATTGGACCAAGGACAGATCCCTGGGGCACACCACTGGTAACATCCTTCTCCTCAGAGTGAGCTCCATTTACTTGTACTCTTTGTCGCCTCCCACCCAACCAATTTCTAACCCAAGCAGTAACTTTAGGGTCCATCCCTAGGGTGCTCAGTTTGTTTATAAGTCGCCTTTGAGGAACAGTGTCAAAGGCTTTACGGAAATCTAAATACACCACATCTAGAGCTCTCCCTCGGTCCAACTCCCTGGTCACCCAGTCAAAAAAATCAATCAGATTTGTCTGACAAGACCTGCCTCTGGTGAATCCATGCTGCCTCGGATCCTGTAATCCGCTGGACTCCAGAAACCTCACTATTTTCTCTTTCAGCAGCGTTTCCAATAATTTACTCACCACCGAAGTTAAACTAACCGGCCTGTAGTTTTCAACCACATCCTTACTTCCGCTTTTGTGTAAAGGCACCACATGAGCCTCTCTCCAGTCCTTTGGCACCACTCCTGACTCCAACGAGGCATTGAAAAGGTCAGTCAGTGGAGCTGCTAGAACGTCCCCAAGTTCCCTCAGTATTCTAGGGTGTTCAGTATTAAACCAGTACTAAACCAGATACACACTTACAGAAGCTTGGAAACAGTTCAATCGGGTTTAAAAATGGTAATATCTCATTCCATCCCATGACTTAAGAACTCAACCAGAGTTATTATAAAGGCAACATTGGCATACATCTTAACCAGCATTACAGTAGCCTGCAATGTAGTCCAAAACCCTTCCTAATATTATGACAAACTACAATTCAGCACATATCCTTCAACTTAGCTTGATAAGGGATTTATAAACCAGTATTAATAAAAAAGGCAATATCTTTGAAGTCTTCTTTTCCCTTTCATCCTGTGGCTCTGCTGCTTTAGGTTCCTTTCTGATGTCAACATGACATTCATCATTTCAAATATTTGGAGTTCCAGGCAGTGTCTCTTCCTACTTCCTTTTCTTAGCAGTGAGGACAAACTGGACAGCTGAATGGCTTTTTACCGCTATCATTTACTATGGGGGTTATTCCGAACATGAATAGCGTCCATCCCCACTATTTGTGCAGCTGCAGGCCCCCGAATAACTTCCCTGCCGGTTGTGCGGGGAAGTTAGTTGGGGGCGGGGAAGAAGCGGCCCGGGGGCGGAGAGTGAGTGGGCAGTGTGCAGTCGCCGGCCCTGGGCATACAGAGCTGATTCTAATGTCGGCCCTGTATGTCCAGGGCTGGCAAATTATCCGGGGACGTTCATTTTTCATGGCGTCGGGGCGTGGAAGGGACAAAGTTAATCCCCTGCGGCCTGCCCTAGCCTTAGGAGGCCGGATCGGGGGTAGAGCTGCAGGGAATTAACTTTATGGGAAGCGGCCGGCATCGCGGCTTTTAAATGGAGCTGCAGTGCCATGGCAACAGGACGCCATGGTGCCGCAGCTCCATTTAAAAGCTCTGGCTGAGTTAGCCGGGCTAGTGCTCTACCTGCAGGCCCAGACTGAATCGCAGTCCCGGCCTGCACATACAGTGCTGTTCACGATTCTAATCCCATGGGACTGGATGTGCCCCGTGGGATCAGAATCGCGATCTCCTTTGAATGTCCGGGTCAGTTCTACGTCTTCAATGGAATTGGGCCCTCTGCTTCTATATTCACTAAAGCATGAAGCATTCCCCCCCTCCCCCCTTTGTTGATGCCCTGAGAGTGTTTCTTCTTTTCTACCATGAGGCTTCCCCTTTGCAAACCAGGACTTGGCTGCATGCACATGACAGGAAGTAGAGAAGAGCCAGAGGCCCAGTGGATCCTAGAACAGGAGTACGCTAGGCAGAACAGAGCCCAAATTGGGTAGAGCAGGCTTCCTGTCCTGCATTGCATTTGAGAACACACATAAGAAAGCCTGTCCTGTTTCTTTATAAAGGACTTCTCTTCTGACATTGACATGTCATAGCCAATAAGATGTGTGACCATTTCCACTTCAGTTCAGTGTCTGTTCTCCTAGTGACAACAATCTAGTCTTAGGAAAAGTCAACAAATGGATGTTTGTATTCCTTGTTGCATTTTTCAGCTTCTTCCAATTTATTATGAGCCACCAAGCTGTCTAAAAGATGATGAACCTACATCTTGCAAGGAAGTCACTTGGCCTCCTAGTTTGAGTATCTTATATTCATACTTATCCAGCCTTCTCTCAAGCTCTTTCAGTTTAACAAGAGTTTGAGAAGAAAACTCTGCATTTTTCAGCAATAAAGTCAAGCAACATCTTCTCCATGCAATGAACCATAGCCCATACATAATACAAACTAACTTTTGCTGCCGAGGAAACTGGCCCTCAAGACAGAAATCTAGAAACCAACAGTAATGGCATAAGGACTTTGAGGGCCATAGTGGAAGTATGAAGGAGTTGAGCAGAGGCAGGCAAAACATTTTCACCCCTGACCTTTGCCTTCACTTCCACCAGGCTACTTTGCAAGGTAGTCTCTAGGGGCTGATTTCCATATCGCAAGACCTGCTACTCCCTGGTTCTCTGGCAAGCGTCCTTCATTCAGTAGTTAGGATAAAGCAACACCCTCTGCACATGTCATCAGGAGAGGGGGAAGACGTAGGGATGGGCCACTGAGGCTCAGTGTAGAATCTAACTCCCCTTGCAAGAATGTGGCCAAACTTTGAATGGATGTCTCTGCCAATATATGGGCATCCATCTGCCCTTTCACGACAACCTTTGGGGTCTTTGGCCTTTTCCCCTTCATTTTTGACTTTTGCATTCTGAAGAAATTCACAACCAGGACTTTGAGCTCTCACAGCACACATTCACTCATGACACCATCTTGATACATCCCCCAGCATACACTGGTTCTTATTGGACATGAAGAGCCCCCCTTTCTTAAACCCAGTTTTTCAAGATCTTTATGGGGACAGTTTACAAGCTTAAAGCTGTACAACAGCATGTAATAAGCTGATTGATAGCCTGTATCTTATTCCATGCTGTTGAAGCACTTTCCTATATATATATATTTTTTTGCCATCATTTATTTAAGAATGAAGTGCCATCTTTTGCTGTTGAATGTAGTAATACTGGAGTCATAGTCCAGTGAATCACACAGCTCCTCCTCAAATGATAAAGGTGACAGATTATTGAGGTAGCTGGTGAGCACTGAGGCAGTTTTGATCTAGTCTGTAGTAGAAAAAAAGTCTTGACCAAAGAAAGGAAGGCAACTACCACCAACAACAAGCAAGAGAAGGAGCGGAGAAAGACCAGAGCCACACTAGTGAAATCTTCTGCTGACACACTTTATTAAGGACACGGCAGAAGATTTCACTAGTGTGGCTACGGTTTTTCTGCACTCCTCTTGTTGTAGAAAAGAGACTTTCTACAGTGCAGGTTGTCGTTAGTAGAGTGATCAGTGCTCTTACAATGGCATTGACATTAGGGAAAATACTGAGCACTTCAACAAATAATAAATACATTTTACCTTCAGCTACTTTGCGCTTTAGCTGCTGAAGAAACACTGTAAATTCTGCCTCTTCTATGGTGATGCCTTATAAAGTGCACAAAGGCTACGAGAAAGGCTTTGGATGATGGCCTACGGGCAGCAGAAGCTCTCATCAAGCTATAGGCATCATCCTGAAAATGATTATTCAGTTCCAATATCTGACCGTTAATAATCTCATTCCACAAATGTCTCAGGTCTTCATTACTTTGCATACGGGAGGATTTTCCCAAAGTACAGAAAACATATGTATCACCAGTCTTTGCAGGTAGCTGTTTTTTTTTTTTAAGGAAGACCCATCCCAATTTTCAATACCTGTACTTTGTCAAAGTCGATTGATGTTTTTTCCCTAGAGTATCAAAAACAAAGTTTTGTTCAATTTATCACATTAATGCAATCTGCAACAGACAAAATGCCACTCTGTAGCCCTTTAGTAGCAAAATCACTAATTTCAAATGATTTCACAAATGTAACTGCCAGAAATAAGAATTTCTTTGTCTGCATTTGATGTAGACGAGATTGGGAATCTAGTTTTGTCTGTCCAGCACATTCTGAAAATTCAGCAAGAACTTCAGGGGGCATAGTAAAAGGAGTGACCATCGCTGTTTTAAATTAGGCCACTAGCACTGAATATTCATGTTGTCCGGTTACTGTTACTACCATTAATCATTTATATAGTGCTACAAGGCACACGCAGCGCTGATTAGCATTTAGTTAATTGGTCAGTGGCAATATTCATCCACTGGCTGGATAGCTAAACCGACTAAAGTTAGAACGGCCTTTTTTCTCCCTTAGGTTAGCTGGTTACTGGCTAAAAATGTCGCTGCCCCCCACTCCACCCCTGAAGTGCCCCGACGCTAAGCAGTAAGCATTGGGGCAGTTAAGTCGGGTAAGAGGGGATATTTAGCGGCACTAATATCTTTAATGCTGCTGAATATCCCACTAGTTAGCTACGCAGCTAAATTGCTTTGAATATACCCCCCTTCAAGGATACCATTGAAAACATTTCTCACAAAACCCGATTTTGAGCTCCATCTTGTGTTTGTTGATCATTCAAGCTCAAGGCATTGTCAGTCAGGATGCAGCTGTTTCTGTATTTCCAAAAATTAGCATGCCTGTTTGTTCCTGTCATAAAAGAATGCAAAGAATTCAGAATTTCAAAATATGTGCTAACACAGAGATATGCTTCGGATGCTGTGCAGAAATCCCGATTAAGACAATGTGAGTTACAGTGCACATAAACACCTCACTGAACCGTGCGTTTTAAAATCACATGAACACCCCCTTTGTTTCCAGACATTACAGATGCTCCAGCAAAGCTGAAACTCAGGACCTAGTTCAAGAAGGTCGAGCACTTTAATGATTTTTTTCAACAATTCCATTTGCAGTCATGTTTGCAGTGTCAACAAATCTAACTGCCCTTTCCTTTATTATCCCTTATATACTACTGGGGTCATTCCGTCCATCCCTGCTAACCTCTCCATATGAACAAGGTTTTTGTATGGGGAGGTTAGACAGGGGCAGGAAGGGGGTGGAGTTAGGGCAGGCAGTGACTGATGTCGGCCCTGTAAGTCTGGGGCCAGCAGACTGAACGGGGAACTTATTCCACCTCTGAGGTGGAATAAGTTCCCCTAGATGGCGGGGGATGGCAGGCCCAGGCGGTGGAAGGGGTCGGGGGTGCAGGTGATTCCCCGCAGCCCGACCCTGGCCTTGGGAGGCCGGATTGGTGGTCAGGCTGCGGGAAATCACCTGCACCTGCGGGGAATGAGCAAACAGGTTGGCGGCCAGAGATCGCAGCTCCTGAATGGAGCCACGGTGCCATGGAGCCACAGCTCTATTCACGAGCCTTGACTGAGTTAGCCGGGTAGAGGCCTGTATGTGCAGGCCGACTGGAATTGGCTAAAGGCCTGCATGTACAGGCCTAGTTGCGATTCTGATCCCGTGGGGCTAGAAGTGCCCCGCAGGATCAGAATTACTTCTGCCCCTGTGCGTCTGATTCTGATCAAGCACACAGGAGCCTGGACATCCCAATCGGAATGTGGCCCTATATGCACCTGATGCATACTGCAACAAGCTCACATTTTGATAGATCCTTACATTCATTATCCAGAATAGCAGTGTGTGGTGTTAGTTTCATGCAGATAAACACCAGGGATGTCGATGTCTCTGACTAATTTTCATAACATGGACGTCCCCCTTTGGAAAGCATGGGATGGAGATGTCCATCTCATGTAAGCTAGGATAAGGGGATGTCCAGCAGCGTAGCAAAACAGAAACATGAGCCCCCGTTCCCTGTCATTGTTCATTGTTGTATTGTAAAATAAAAGGGGTATTAATGTAGCTCCTTCTCCACACCATCCAGACGTTTGCCTGACAAAATGATCATTTTTTTAGATGCCTGTTCATGCTTGGAGCAGATATAACCTTAGATGTGATGCCGGATATCCAGGACATTTCTGAGTTCAATTGGGGACGTCCAATTTGGACATCCTCATGCTGGAGGCATCCACAGATTTGGTTTCTAAAATGGCTCTGGTGAGTCTTGAAGGACTACAAAAAGGGACTGCTATTTCTGGAGAGAGATCTGCAATTGTAAGTATTTACTTTGTGAATTTTTATAAATCTTTGGGAAAAAGGAATTCTTTAGAATAAAGCTGATTAATCTGTGTAAATTAGAATCCTGTGTATTTGTTAAATTAGTCAGGATCTAGTATCAGCAAAGAGCTTTTAGTTAAATTAAAAACTCAACAGGTAGCTTTCAGTTTAAGTTTAAAACCCAGCAGAGAGCTTTCTGGTTAAATTTAAAACACAGCAGAGAGCTGCTAGTTTAAATTTAATACTGAGTCAGGGCCTAATATCAGCAAAGAGCTTTAATTTAAATCAAATCAGAGTATAACTTAGCATAAAAGGAAAAACAGGGTCAGTATTCTTTCTTTCTTTCTTTCTTTATTTAGACCGTTACCTAGGATGGCAGCTTCTGAGGAATCACAGAGAGGGTAGCATAAGGCTTAAGGTTTGCCTAAGGTGCCAACACTTTGAACCAACTCTGCCTGTGCTCCATCTAAACTCCGCTACTACTAGAGTTGAAAGCAAGTAGGTGCGTTCTAGCCATCAAGCATACCTATATGTACAAGGCCATTTTATAAACTGCATTTTGTGTGTGTATACTGGCATGTATACAAGAAAAGCCCTTAATAAAATTACCCTCTTAAAAGGCAGTTTTCCCCACAATGCTTGTAGGCATTGCAAATAAAGTATGGGAAGAACTATATATTCTTTTTGAAACTCCCCAGTGGACTGGAGTCACAGAGATTCTTTATCCTGTGCACTATGCTGTATGAATTCAGAATGAAACCCCTGCATGTACTGTACTTTGCCAGACCAGTCCTACTCCTATCCCTGGTATTCCCTGCAAAAGAAAGGGCATTTATAAAAGGGTTTTTTTTTTCATGGATAAAAGCCTGTCTGTGAAAATACTTTGACAATTACTCCTTCGGGTTTAAAATACAAAGCAAGGGACTTTCCACTTGTTTTCAAATTCTCAGTAAGGCTTTGTTAAGCCTGAGATTGGCAAAGAGGGAGAACAGAACACTGAATTTGAGCTTTCAGCCCATTGGAGAGAATTATTGCTATTGGATGCAAAGATAAAATTTGTTCTGCAATTTTCAACTTGCCAGATGATCCCATGTCACAGCTGGGATGTTTCAATGGATTTCAGGCCACCTGTCTCTTCATGAAAACATGATAAACCATCCCACTAGAGCTATACTATGTCAACTAAGCTCAGAAAACAGTGGGTTGAGAAAAGTAAGTATATTTTTAACAAATATGCTGTTTTAGGAATGTAATTAGAACATAAGAATGTAAGATATGCCATACAAGGTCAGTCTAAGGGTCCATCAAGCCCAGTAACCTGTTTCTAGCAGCAACCAATCCAGGTCACAAATACCTGTCAGGTTCCCGAAAAAGGTATACAGATTCCATGCTTCTTAGCACAGGGGTAAGCAGTGGATTTCCCTGGTCCTCTTTTATAATGGTTTATGAACTTTTCATCCAGGAACTCATCCAAACCTCTTTTAAATCCAGCTACATCAAGAACAATAGCTGTGGTGCCTTCATTCTAAGAAGAATCATTTGGAGCCTAAGAGTTCGCCCTATATATCTCAAATTATCTGCTATGCATAAAACATTGATTCTATTAAGGGAAGAATTAGCTGCAGTTCCTCTAAGGTACAAATTGAAAAAAAATCCACCACCACTCCCACAAAGAATCAAGCAGCCCGGGGACAAATGGATCACAGTGGGCTCTAATAGGTTGCGACATTTAACCCTCTCCATCAAGAGATATCCCTGCATAATGTCTTCTCTGCCTTGGAAAATGAGAGTGCCCAATTAGTGGAAACTGAAGTGCCTTTAAACAAGAAGGTTAATGCCCAATCTATGTTCTTAAATATAAAGAAAAAATCACAAAACAGGAAACTACTACTATCTTTATCTTTATCTTTATTTAAAAACTTATTATACCGCCTAAACCTGAAAGGCATACAGCGGTGTACAATAAAAACAGGAGACTACTGGGGAAACAGAAAAGAACGCCAATTATTCACAAAAAGAGACAGCAAAGAAAAGAAATAGGAAAACAGAAAATGCAGAAAGGGGGAAGAAGACCAATCAACTGTGAGCAGGAGGGGAAGGGATGTCAAAAGCAGTACAAAAGAGGTGAGTCTTGAGAGAGGCCTTAAAAGTGCAGAAAGATGATTCCAGACGTAAAGCTAAGGGGAGGGAATTCCAAAGGCGGGGGCCGAGGAAAAAGAAAGCGGAAGAGCGTGTCGATTCAAGACGAGCCCTAGAAGGAGGTGGAAGAAAAAGATGGTTAGCTTGAATCGACCGAAGAGTTCTGGAGGGACAGTGAAAGTGGACCAAGTCAGAGAGATAAAGAGGAACACCAGTGTGCAAAGCCCTGTGAACGAAAATCAGAATCTTATATTGAATACGGAAAAGAATAGGCAACCAGTGTAAACGGATGAGAAGAGGAGTGATATGAGTTGAACGAGAGGAGTTGGTCAAAAGACGGGCAGCGGTATGGTGGACCAGTTGAAGACGTCGAAGCTGAGAAAGAGGAAGGCCGGCCAGAGAGGCGTTACAATAGTCCAGACGAGAAACAACGAGAGAAAGAAGAAGTGTGGTCAAAGAGGAGAAAGAAAGGAAAGGTCGGACAGTGCGAAGTCGCCGCAGTGTATAGAAGGAACGCTGAACAATAGAGGAAACGTGATCTTTAAAAATTAAAGCCGAGTCCAAGGTGACACCAAGATATCGCATAGATGAAACGAGAGGAATAGGCCCAGCAGATAGAGAAGGGGTGAGGGTGGGAATGGGGGCACCAGCAGTGAACCAGATAGCGGAAGCCTTAGACAAATTGACGTGCAGAAAGTTCTCAGAAAACCAAGAAGAAACAGCGGAAAGACAGACGTTGAGGGGACCAATATCAGGGGTAAGAGGGCAAGTGTGGTAGAGGAGGATGATATCACCTGCGTAATAGTACGCAGAGATACCGTGCTGCTGGATAAGTAAAGCAAGGGGGGCCAGAAAAATGTTAAACAACAGAGGGGCTAACACAGAACCCTGAGGGACACCACAAGGCAGAAGTGAAGGAGAAGAGCCTGAGAGAACTGAGAACGACCGCTCGAAAAGAAATGAGTGAAACCAGCGAAGAACCGAACCAGAAAGACCAATAGAACGAAGCCTTAAGAGAAGGGTACGGTGATCAACGATATCGAAAGCGGCAGAGAGGTCAAGTGAGACAGCCAAAGAGATAGAACCGTGATCGTGGGCAACGTGCAATTCGTTAAGAAAAGAAATGAGAATAGCTCCAGTACTGTGCCCAGGACGAAAACCAGATTGGCGAGGGTGAAGAACCAAAGAATCCTCTAAGTGTGAAGATAGCTGAGAGAAAACAACCTTTCGAGAAGCTTAGAGAGGAAAGGGAGATTAGAGATAGGACGCCAATTAGAAGGAGAAGGAGGATCTAGAGAGGGTTTCTTCAAAAGAGGACGTATAAGAGCGTGCTTCCAGTGGGAGGGGAAGGTACCGGATGAAAGACTGGTGTTAAAAATAGAGAGAGCGAAAGGAAGCAGAGCCAGTGAGGACTTGGTGAGCCAGTGAGAGTGAATAGGATCGGAAGGGCAAGTGATTTTCTGGGTGGAGGAAAGGGCAGCAGAAAGTTCTGGAAGTGTGATGGGCTACTACGAGATTCCATCATCAGAGGCACCAACATGGGAACACAGTCCAAAGGACAGAAGATGGTCAAATGCCTCCCAGGCTCTTCAGTCAGCAGGAATATGAACCAAATTGTTGGTGTAGTTAGTGCAGAAAGTGAGCACTCCAGAATTGATCTTGTCATCCACTTGGGTACAAATGACCTGACTAGAAACCGTGCCTCTACAGTTCAAAGGGACTTCCAGACTCTGGGAGAGAAACTCAAGCCCATTGTTAACACTGTAGCATTCTCAGAAGTTCTACCTGTTCTTGGTAAGGGGGCAGAAAGGCTGCATTGCATAATCAATTTGAATGCATGGCTCCAAGCCTGGTGCAAATGAGGATTTAGATATATAGGCGACTGGGGAAATAGATGGAACAACAAGAGGCTATACTGTGTTGATGGACTACATCTCTCTGTCGCAGGGAAAAGGATCTGGCAAATGAGCCACGAAAGAGAGCCAAGTCTGTATATATATTTGGTTTTATTTGGACAGAAAAATAAGATATAAGAGATATTACAGATATGAGGTGCCAAGTAGAGTAGAGACCCTCCTCCACTTCTCTTTCTCTTCCGGCCAGGTGTGGCAGCAGCTGTACACAGCTTTTTAGTGTGATGTGCACTGCACTCGGCAAAGTGTTTCAGTCCAGCAGGTGTCCATGTTCCACGACTGTGCACTCTCACCACAAATCAACCCAGCCGCCAGCACTACGGTCGCAATCAAGATTGGGAAGATCAAACAACCGGAAAGCTGCATGTGACTGCAGCTGTGAATCTGTGCCAGGTCACGTCATGCCACCACAAGTTGCTCAACCTCAGTTGCTGCACGTACACGCAGCTCAACAGACACCTGATTGGCTAGGGGCATGGCAGACAGACCTGTGGTCCTGCGGCACTGTACCAATAAGTAAAGGGATTTCTTGGGGGGGGGGGGGGGGTTGCAGCCAAATGTGCCTAGGCCCTTCTTGCCACCCCCCCCCCCCATAGCTACGCTTCTACCCTGTACAGAAAGTAACAGTAACAGAATGCTGCACCTCTGCCTCACAAACAAGACAGCCCCTCAACAAATAAAGAGACTGGATATAGAAAAAATGAACTGAAAACCCCAAGAAGTCAGACTCTGCAAACAGTGCAGCACTGGAGAAAGAAAAACAGAAATGTGCATCTCTGATGGAGCAAAATACAAGGCCATCAGAGATGCACATTTCTCACAGCTGACATATTCCAATTAATACATTATAAATAAACAACTTTTTCTTTTGTTGTCTCTGCATTTTATTCCAGTCATGCTGGTTGCAGTCTCTTTTTTTCTGTGTTCTTCTGTCTGTTTACTCCTAATTCTTTTTCCGGAGTCTGCTATCCATTTACTATTTCTTCTCTCTCCTCATCCATTCCTCACTTACATCTGTCTCTGACACTGATCTTTCAGCTCTTTCCTCCGCTTCTTTCTTTTCTGCCTATCCATCAAATTGCAGCCTCCTTCTTACCCTCTTCAATCTCCCTCTTTTAACTTTTCAGCTATTAATTTTCCATCTCCTTCCCAGCCCATCTCACCACTTTTCCCTTTTCCCTATCCCTCCCATTACCCCATTGCACTCCTTTCACTGTCTCATTCTCTTCTTTCACCCACTACTCCTGCTCCCATTCCACCATCTGTACTCACTCCTTTTCTAGTTATCATGTACTTTTCTTTATCCCTCACCTCCTCACCAGCACCAGTTCCTTCCCTATTGGTCATTCTCTCCAGTACCGTTTTTTCTATTATCCCAACCCAATCTCCAACAGTGCCTTTTGCCATTTCCCCAGTTTTATTTCCAGTGTGGAGAAGTAGCCTAGTGGTTAGAGCATTGGCTTGGTAACCAAGCAATGAAATATAAAAAAAAACCAGGGACCTAGGTCAAAAATATATCACCATAAAAATACCCGATCTAATAAAGTAACCAACTCAACAGATAAACCTACCAAAAGTCGTATTTTTTTGTTGGAAATGCCAACATAGTAAAAAGGGAGAACCCTTTCACCGCTGTGGCCCATCCATTTTAATAAAGAAACATTTTTTTAAAACAGCTTGTACTTAGCTGAGAAGTAACTTATCACCAGGCTGCACCCAGCACCATCACAGTCAAACCGACGTGTCATGTTTCGGGTCTTCAACTAAACACCCTGCTTCAGGTCAAGCTCTGCGTGGACAGTCATCAGCCATCGAAAAAGCGTTCTGAGGAGAGCGGTTTAAATATCCCAATATCAACGACATATTGCACAGCTGTTCAATTGCAACCAATAAAGAGGTGGCTAACTTTCAACCAATCAGAAAATTAGGAGGAGGAGTCACTGATCAGAAGCCCCTTCCCAACTGAAAGGTTATGTTACCCATTAAATGCCTCTAAAAGAGAGTGTGCCAATCCACTTGCAAATTAAGACCCACCGGGTGGACCGTGTTTAGCAAGAAAATCCATCTTTGTTCAAGACTCTGTAATTATTGAACACAGTCACCCCCCCCCCCCCCCCCCGCGGGTTAGACGGCACATGATCCCAAACACGCCAATGGAGCGTTTCAAAAGTATGAGACTCCCTTAAGCAATGATCCACCATCGGCGCGGAGAAGGTCTTAATACAAAGGCGAGATGCATGTTCTCCCAGCCTTACCTTCAAGGGTCGGGATGTGCGGCCCACATAATATAGCCAGCATGGACAAATTATTAGATAGACAACATTTATTTATTTATTTAGCTGTATTTATATCCCGCTTTTCACCGGGTCAAAGCAGTCAATTGGGGGATACATTTAACATGAGGGGATATGAGACACACACACTAATACATACAGGGAACATGGGCAATGGAGGGTTAAGTGGCTTGCCCAAGACCACAAGGAGTGCCTATAGGACTAGAAATCCCAGTCCCTCCGGCCTGAGATTGCTGTCCCCAGGTGGGATTTGAACTCCCAGCCCTCCGGCCTGAAGTACCTTGTCCTAACCACTAGACCACTTCTCCCAATACCAAACGTTTGTAAATAGTATTGCTCTTGGTATAGAAAAAATTATTGTTCAACACCAGGTCCAATAGATCCAATAGAAAACTCCTAGGAATACGTTCTGGTAAATCCAATGGGAAATCTGCCAAGCATGCCAGCACTTCCTTCTGATCTATATTAGTGTATAGCAACTGGACATCCAGGGTCACCATGAAAGTATAAGTAGTCATGTCAGTGCAAAAAGCTAATTGCTTCAAAAAATCACCAGTATCTTTAATGTAGGAAGAAACCTTGGCAGCCTCTGGTTGCAAAAATAAATCACAGAATTTGGATAAAGGCTCTAATATAGAGTCTCTACAGGACACTATGGGACGACCTGGTGGATTCAATAATGTTTTATGGATTTTAGGTACAAGATAGAAAACTGGAGTCTTAGGGTGTTTCTTAATTAGAAACTCCGATTCATTTCTGGTTATCCAATTGCTTAAAAATGCCTATACTATTTACAACTTTTGGTATTGCTATGAGTACGACAGTGGCTCCATCGATTGCAACCATTTATATGGCACAGTTTGAAGATCTTTTTGTTTATTCTCATCTGTTGTTTAGTCGGGTATCATTCTGGAGGAGATTTTTAGATGATGTCTTCTTTATATGGACGGGCACTAGATCGGAATTAGACTCTTTTTTGACTATTTTAAATACTTATAAATCGAATATACAATTTACTGCACAGATAGAGACGTCCAAAATTCAGTTTTTGGACATTACCATTGAATTGTCCCCTACCAGCTTTGTGACTTCTCTATATCGGAAAGATGTCCAGCGTAACACTTTGCTTCGTTATGACAGCTTCCACCCTTTAGCCCTCAGAAAGGGTTTACCTTATGGGCAGTTTTTGGTATCTGCAGAAACTGCTCTACTTTACAGGATTTCAAATTACATGCAAAAGATTTGAGCTCTCGTCTGCTCTCTAGAGGTTATCCTCCTACGGTGGTGAAGTAGCATATAAGCGGGCCTGTTTTACACATCGGGAATGGCTGTTTGCGTCATCACCTTCGACTCTACCGGATGAGAATATTATGGGTATTTTTCCGTATATGAAAGGGACTACTGCCGTTGCAAAACTTATTCATAAATTCTGGCAAATTCTGGGATTGCATCCCTGTTTTCACAACAAATGGCTATAAATAGCTTATTCCCGAACAGCCAATCTGCGGGATTTGGTGGTAAAGACCACGGCATTAGTCGATCGTCCTCTTTCATCACATGGGGACTCAGGCCATTTTTCTTGTGATACCTGTTGTTTTTGTTCCAACACATTAGCGAGTCCGAATTGGGTGGACACTCATACTTCTAAAATTTATTATTCTCGCTGGCACACTACTTGTGCTTCAATGTATGTTGTCTATCTAATAATTTCTCCATGCCGGCTATATTATGTGGGCCGCACATCCCGACCCTTGAAGGTAAGGCTGGGAGAACATGCTTATCTTAAGATCTCCAAGGGGTGAATAATTGGAGATCTTAAGATAAGCACATTTTGTGTAATGTTGGAGTGAATTACGAATAATTTACAAAAGCAGAGATTTTTCAAGCCTAATGATTGGTAGGAAAGGTTAAGAACATGAATTGTCGTTGATGCGAAAGGGCACATAACTCATGAATGAAATACTGTGAGTGGTGCCGGTTTAAGTCTGAGACCAACGATCTAACTGATTATTTCTTAATAATTCAGTAAAGTTTTTCATAGGTATATTATGATAATCTGCGGAGTAATCAATTAAATTACAACTTCTATAGAATTAGAGGGACGTAACTGTTATTAGAAGAAAGGCCGGGCAATCTACTTCCAGTCACACTGTCAAGAAAACCCAGGAGCTCCTGGGTCACTAGGAGTCAGCACTTTGAAGGCACACAGTGCATTGCATTTCCAGCTTCCTTTCACTCATCTGCTTGCCAGTCTCACCCTATCCTACCCTTCAATTCAGCATCTCCAACTTCCACCCTTCCTCCCTCAGTACACCATCTCCCCATTCTCCCCTTCCCCTCAATCCAGCACCTCCCCTTTTCCCCTTGTCTCAGTCCAGCATCTCCCCACCCCCTCCCTCCATTCAGTCCAGTAATCCCCTCCTCTACCACCAGTACTGCATCTCACTCTCTCCCCTTCCTCCAGTTAGGAATTTCCCCTTCTCTTATCACTGTTCAGCATTCTCCCCTCCCCCCCCCACTCTTTTTCCACTCCACTCCAGTCCAGCATCTCCCTCTTCCCTTGCACCCTAGTGCAGCATTCCACCATCCAGAATCTCTCCGTCTTCTTCTCCCAGTCCAGAATCTTCTCCCTCTCTCTTTCCCTCAATCTAGCATCTCCCAGTCCAGCATACCCCCCCCTCCTCTTTACACCAGTCCAGCATCTCCCTCTTCTCTCCTTGTACCTCAGTACAGCATCATCCCCTTCCTCCCCAATCTAGCATCTCCCTCTTTCCCCCCACCCCAGTACCTCATCTGTCCTCTTTCCCTTTCCCTATAGTCCAGCATCTGCCCCCGTTCTCTATTCTCCCAGTCCACCATCTTTCCTTTACTTCAGTCCAGCATATCCCTTCTTGCACCTCAGTCAACCATCTCTCCCTATCCCCTACCACCCCAGACCAGCACTCCCCACTCCAGAATCTCCTACTGTCAGGAACTTCACAAAACCTGGCTTGCATCTCTTTTTTAAGTTCCTTCCCTTTTCCCTAGGTCACAGTGGCATGCTGGTGCATATTAAACGCTTCACTTCCAGCATCTAGGGGCAGCCTCAATACAAAAGCTGTGCATTGGAAGTGGAGCCTTTAATCAAGGCCATTCACTGCTTCCATCCAGGGAATGGTGGAAGAAGCTTAAAAAAGGAAAATAAAAACCCCTGGTTTCATTTTTGCACAGTCTCTCCTTCTGCTATTGGGCCAAGGCAGTTGCTTTGCTCCATGCTACCTTCACCACCCTGGCATCGCCTCAGAGCTGCAACCCTAGTGCAAGGTCACAACTTGCACAGTGGGTTGCATCAGCGCCCTGCATCCAGAGAAAGGAGAATGTGCTTAGAACAGGAGGAAAACAAGGAGGTATATACCTAACGATGCCTCATAGGAGACATAAGGTGTGAATGTATGCAGAGCAGAGT
This sequence comes from Ichthyophis bannanicus, assembly GCA_033557465.1. NCBI lineage: Eukaryota > Metazoa > Chordata > Amphibia > Gymnophiona > Ichthyophiidae > Ichthyophis > Ichthyophis bannanicus. The sequence continues at coordinate 540,327,703 of CM066034.1, read as the reverse complement.
ATTGCATTTCAGGTATTGGGAATATTTCTGAGAGTAAATGAACCCTTGGCCATTTGATCCAAGAATCTGATCTTGAGAGAATACACTTGTGAATATAACATAGAAACATGCCAGCAGGAAAAGACCATATGGCCTACCTAGTCTGTCCTTCCATATCAAATTCTATAGTCTTTTTTTTCAGAGATCTTCTGTGTTTGTCCCATGCTTTCTTGAATTCAGATACTGTTCTTGTCTTTACTACATTCACTGTGAGGCTATTCCATGCTTCTACCACTCTTTCCATAAAGAAATACTTCCACATATTACTCCTGAGCAATGTTCCCTCTAATTTTCTGTAGGCTGGGTGCGCATAAAATATCAGCTGTGCAGCTTTTGAAGGAAGGTTAAATTTTTGTGCGCCACATAACGACACTCGGAGTTGTATACTTTAAAATTTGACTACATGTCAGAATATAGTATGTACACCACATTGATTGCACTAGAAAATATTGTAGAACTTGTGAAAACCGTACATGCACAACAACTTATAAATTTTAAGACGTCTGTGTTGTTTTCTATCAGAATCAGAACCGTAATTTTTGTGCGCTCTGTTGTAAGGTATGTGCGCTCGCTCGGCGAGGTGTGTGCGCGCGCACACGCACACAGCTTAGAGGGAACAGTGCTCCTGAGTCTATCCCCTTTCTTCCTCATTCTATGTCCCCTCATTGCAGAGCTTACTTTCAATTGAAAGAGGCTCTCTTGTGCAATTATGCCATGGAGGCATTAAAACGTCTCCTTCATATCTCCTCTATCCCACCTTTCTTCTAACGTATACATATTAAGATCTTTAAGTCTGTCCCCATGTGGTTCATAACAAAGACCATTGGCCATTTTAGTAGCTACCCTCTACATGGACTACATCCTGTTTATATCCTTTTGAAGGTGTAATCTCCAGAACTGCACACAATACTCCAAATGAGGTTGCACCAGAGACCTATAGAGAGGCACTATTACCAACTTTTTTCTGCTGGCCATTCTTCTCCCTATGCACCCAAGCATCCTTCTAGCTTTCACCATCACCTTTTCTACCTGTTTAGACACTTTAAGTACATCAGAAGCAATCACGTCCAGGTCCAGCTGTTCATTCATGAACAGAAGTACTTTCCCCCTACACTGTACCGCTCCCTTGGATTTTTGCAGCCCAAATGCATGACCCTGCATTTTTTATCATTAAATTTCAGCTGCCAAATTCTTGACCATTCTTCAAGCTTGGCTAGATCCCTCCTCATGTTATCTACTCCTTCCTGGGTGCCTACTGTATTGAAGATTTACATATTATCCGCAAAGAGGCAAACCTCTGGTAAACCCATGCTGCCTCTGATCCTGGAATCCATTGGACTCCAGAAACCTCACTATCCTCTGTTTTAGCAGCGTTTCCATTAATTTGCTCACCACAGAGGTCAGAGTAACCAGCCTGTAGTTCGCAACCTCATCATTACTTCCACTTTTTGTGTAAAGGGACCACAGGTCTTCTTTCTCCAGCCCTCTGCTTCTACTCCCATAGAATGATATGGATTAATCTCCTAATAAGTGGACTGTGTGCCATATTATTACAACTGATGAAGTCGAGTTTAAAGCAAAGGCTATTTGGTTGGAGCTAGATCTTCAGAATAAAGAGTGATTTATTGGAGTGCTTGACAGTCCTAACCTCAAGGGTCTTGAAATATAGCTTCCCCCACTGCTTGGAAACAAATCTGGGCCTGAGATAAACCTGCTGGATCTCAGCTCATTGAATTCCCTGTGCTGTATGGAAGACACAAATGGGTAGGGGAAGGAAGACTCTGCAAGATTTCCTACACAGAGTCTTCTGTTCTTAGTGTCTATAAATTGTAAATTTAAGTGTTTATTTTCCAGCTAATTAGGGATTCTTTGAGGATGCAAACATTTATTAGAATTTTGTGGCATTTCTAATGATTCCCCCAAGCATTACCTCCATTCCTGGAAGCTAGAAAGGGGGGTGTCAATTCTGCTTAAAAAAATTCCCTCCAGCCTTTATTCAGAATGTCATAGACTGCAGCTGTCCTTCCAGGAAAAGGAGAAGTTGTTTTTAAACTCTCTTCTCTTTTTACTAAGCTCAAATTACTATCCTTCTCCTCATTTTCCACAGAAATTATTGTTCAAATGAACGGGTGGGCGCGAAGGATGGAGGAAAGGGAGCTGTATAAATTCTGCAGCTTCAGTTCAGAAATTTCACTTCACAGGATCCAAAGCTTGGAAAAACTGAACCGTCAAAGATCATCTTTGTCCAGAAGCATGAATCCTCTCTCGACAGCTCTCCTGCTCATTCTCCTGCTGGGAACCTCGCACCGTGTAATACCTACATGTGAGTAATCTTAACAGTCTATAACCCCCATCCAGGGCCACTTTAACCACTGAAGGGGCCCTAGGCAAACATGTCTGAATGGGCTTTCGCTATTGGAAACCATCTTTCATTTTCTACTTGACAACCTCTTTCCCTCAATCTGATGCCGTTAGTTCACTGTTGTAGCTTTCCTCCTTATTGCCAGGTGAGCAAGAGGACAGCTACCTACTCTCTCCTCTTTCTGGCCCGTTAAGGCTAATGCAAGCACCCCTCTACCTTCTTAATGGTCCTGCAGGCTGCTGCAAGTGGTATTTTCCTCCTCCTGACCTATGAAAGTTGATATTTATTTATTTACCAGTTTTTCTATACCGCTTTTGTCCAAAGCAGTTTACATCAAACAATATAACAATCTTGGTGGAACTGTTTTACAATGAACAGGGAGAAGTAACTTGGAGAACAATAGAGGTTAACAACAACAAAAACAGAGGGTGGGGGGAATAGATTATTGTTGGACAGCAGATTGGGTAGGGGAAGAACATTTTGAAAAGGAGGCTAGATGAGGAGGGAGGCTAAAGTTATCTGTTCATGATAGCATGTAGTGGCTGTAGTAAGGTATTGTCATCTGGTCCATAAGTGTTCCTTGAAGAGGCGTGTTTTCAATAGTTTTTTTTAGATCTTTGATTGATTGTGCAGTTCTAATTGCTTCAGGCATGGAGTTCCATATTGTGGGAGCATACAAAGAGAACGCCCTGTTGCTTGTTTGTTGTGTGATCTTAATCTTGATTGGTGGGATGGTCAGGAGATTTTGGCTGGATGCTCTTCTTGGTCTTGTTGAGGATGCTATTGTGAGCTGATCAGAGAGACAAGGAGCTGAGAGGTTGTGGAGGATTTTGAATGTTGTGGTGATGGCTTTGGGTTTTGCCCTTTGGGAGATTGGAAGCCAGTGTAGACTTTTTAGGATTGGTGTTATGTGTTGTCGGGTAGCACTGACTGTTAGAATTCTGGCAGCAGTATTTTGCACTAGTTGAAGTAGATATAGTGCATGTTTGGGTAAACCTTGATAGATAATGTTTCCATAGTCCAGGTGTGGTGTGATAATGGCTTGTACGACGGATCTGAAATCATTATACTGTAACAGGTGTCGAAGGGGCTTGAGGAACTTCAACTTCCAGAAGGCTACTCTTGCTGTCTTTTCAATGTGTTTTAATGATATAGGTGTCCACAGAGTGTTTTTCCTTCTGGTCTGCATGGACTGGCGTGAGCATGGTGTTAAATGTTTTGTGTTATGTGCTGGTTTAATGCAAGAAAACCAAGAACCCACGATGAACCTTAAGCCTTGTACCCTTCCAATTAACTTTTAGACTCATGCCCCCCTCCCCCCATATTTTGATAACAAAATCATCATGATCCTACCACTGGTAAAGGGGATGGAAGGATACCCCTATGAAGAGAGGCTAAAAAGGTTAGGGCTCTTCAATATGGAAAAAAAGGCAGCTGAGGGGAGATATTATAGAGGTCTATAAATTAATGAATGGAGTGGAACGGGTAAACATAAATCCATTGTTTACGCCATCAAAATATAGAAAGACTAGGGGACATGCAATGAAGCTATAGTAACTAATAAGAGAAAAGATTTTTTCACTCAAGGTGTAATCAAACTCTGGAATTCATTACCAGAGGATGTAGTAAAAGCTGTTAGTGTAGCCGAGTTTAAAAAAGGTTTGGACAAGTTCCTGGAGGAAAGGTCCATAAAGCATTATTAAAGGGGACCTGGGAAATTCACTGCTTATCCCATTACAAGCATTGTGGAACCTGTGTCTTTTGAGGAAACTGCTAGGTACTTATGATCTAGATTAGCCACTATTATGTATGGCATATCTTATATTCTTATGTACAGGAGGGGACAGGTGAATATACTGAGGATTAAGAATTGGGCATGGATAAAATGGAGGGACTGGAAATAAAAAAATCTAGGCCTTCTATCCCATTCTCTTCCTATCTATATACATGTTGTGTATGTACATGGAAGTGGAATAGTGTGGGGGGGATAGGTTCTTGATTGGTTTTAGGATTTTTGAATCAGTAGGCCATCAGATATAGATGGAGAGCAGGTAACACTCACCTACTGTAAAAGCAAAGTCATGTGTTCGCTGTATTAGGCCACATCGATATGTACAGATTCAAGGGTATATGCATCATAAAAGTTCTTTTTTACCACATACAAAATTTCATTTCAGCTCAGCCTTGCTCTACTCCTAGCAACAATGTGAAAGTTTATTATAAAGTTAAAATAAGCTGACAAAATGGTGACTTCCTACAGGGGGGTGGGAAGTGAACCAGTACAAGGCTGAGTCCTGTTAACTTGAACATCATGTGATGAGGTAACTTTCTAGTTGCGCTGTGGCCTCTGCGTTTCTTCTGTGAAGATGGTAGTACTGTTTACTGGGTGGCTCAAAAGTGTGATCGTAATTAGCTAGCTCATGTTTCAAAAAAATTAAAATCACTTCGCCTGGTAAATTCTGCATCTTGACATGGCATATTATTAAACCGTCCTATTTCTCTATTAAAGTAACAGGTCCCAATCTTGGCACAGAATGCTGCTCAGCGTATGTGAGAGGGAGACTCCGTCTGTCCACCCTGAAGAGCTTTCAGGAGACATCTACCGATTGCCCCAAAAAAGCTGTCGTGTAAGTAAAGGACTTAAAGCAAGTTGGCGCTAGCTCTGGAGTTACTGTGTTGTCCCTGCCATCACGTGAGCATTACAGGCTTCAAAAAAAAACCTCAGGGGAATGTTTTCAGTGGCAACAACCAATGCTATTAGAGTAGCTGGCTATTGTCACTGTCATTTAAACCCAGTACCAGGACATATTAGGTGATCAGCACTGGATATCTGCTTTGCTCAGATTCCTCTCTCGCAATCGAGTTAGTGGTGATAATCAGCTGCCAAAAGGATTACAGAAGCACCTAAAGCTAGGACAGCCTTTCATCTGCCCCAACTTTAAGCGGTTTAGCAACCGACTGGCTGGGGAATGGTGCTGTCCTGCCCCATCCCATCACTAACTGGTTAGCAATGGGACATTTACTAGGATAGGAGTTGCTATTCAGCAGCACTAACCCAGCTAGTACCACCGAATATCCCGGTGAGCATGATCTATATGATTCGGAAGTCTGCAAAACACACAAATCTGTTTGAATATCCCCCCCTCAGATTAATCATCAGCCTTATCAGTGCAGCTTGTGATGGAAGGTAGCAGTTCATAACAGATCAATGGCAGGGACTGGCTTCTATATCAAACTAGAGTTTAGTGGTTCCCAAACCTCTCCTGGAGAAGCCCCAAGCAGCTGGCTTTTCAGGAAACCTGCCATGAAAATTCATGAGATAAATGTGCACGCACAGGGACTTTCTAGGACAGAACTAGGGAATAGGTTCTCTAAACAAAGAGGGACAGTGCTGGAAACTTACTATTGTAACACTTATAAACTCAGGGGTCCATAATCAGCCATGGCTGTCAGCATTTTTAGATTTTGCTTTGGGTTTTTTTGGGGTTTTTTTAACACAGATCACTAGAGCTAAATAAAATGCAGACCGCCGATATCCAGATAGTGGCCAGTATGCAATATCTGGAAGTAGCAGCACCTGCCAGCGATTTGCATAGCTGACCACACAAGAGTTAAGAATGTCTTTGTTCAGGCCTAATGTTATGTAACTAGTTATGCAATTAGCGGTCTGAATAATGCCACTAACTCCATCACATCTTCGCTCATGGAGTGCCATTGAAGATTGATCTGGCCAGCATTTATGCAGATAGCAGGAGCTTCTATCTGGATAAGTGCCTTTAATTACTGATTTTTATGGGAATAGTTCTGCTTGCTCAAGTAACTGTGAGGCCCCTTAAAATACAAGCTGGGACAGTACCATGCACTGGTGCACAATCACTGCAAACAGCTTTGGGCAAGAAGCCACTAGGGCCTAGGGCCTAGGCAATCCTTCCTCTTCCTCCCCCCCCCCCTCCCCCAAACCCAGATTGACTGGAGAGATCTCTGGACTGCTTTCATTGTTTAATCCCCCCCCCTCCCCTCCAAAGACTGGCCAATGCAGTCACTGAACAAATCCTCACAATTTAATCCCTTTAGACACAGAAGAGGGCTGCACTGGGGAATGCAGTCATTGGGAATTTTTTCCAAACACAGACTAGATTTGTGCTAGGAAGGGGGGGGGGGGATTAAGTCACTGTTTATCTATCATAAACATGAACCGGAACAGAAGTGCAAGCGTCCATAGTCCTCCTGCAAAGTTCTGTGGGATGCGGTCAGTGTACAAGCTCCCCAAACATATGGACAGTGATGGGGGGGGACTCCATAATTCCCTTACACATACTGTACCTAGACAGTGCAAAGCCCCAAACAGACTGCCACGGTGATTAGGACACTAGTCACTGTGCATTGGCTTTTATAACTGATTTTTTTTTCTGTCATCATGTAACCCTTAATCTCAAATTTGCAGATTTTTGATTAAGAATAAAAATGTCTGTGCTGATCCAAGGATGAAGTGGGTGAAGCAAGCTGTGGCCCATGTAAAGAAGCAGAAGCTGAAGCTGAAGCAGAAGCAGAACCAGTGATCCCTCCTTACTTTTCTATACCTGCGGCATCTCTCAGAGCATCTAGGACTGGCATTTTCTCTCTGCAAATGACAATACCTATTTTTTTTAATTCCTTAAATTACTTCTCATGACCAAAGAGGATTGCAGAGAAGGAAACAAAAAATGGCAGCACGCACAACAGAAAAAGAAAATCTGCACAAACTATGACAGAGATGAAGTATAAATAACCTGTAAATGTTCATCAGTTTTGAATACCTTGGCCCTTTGTATATAGTCTGAGCATCTCTTTCTCCCAAACGCCTGACGTAGATCACAGCATCAGAAGAAACGAGTGATCAGGTGAGGACAGAACTGCAACCTTAAGTTTGAAAATGCTCAACTCATGCTTTTATATTTGATTGCTCATCACCTCCCAAAGACCAATCAAAGAGCAGTGCAAATATCACTCCAGCAATCTGTAACGTGGAGAGGGGGGGGGGGGGACCACCAACCCCCACTCTCAGGGCTGAAGACAGCATGCAGCAAACACTGTCCTTGCCTTATACAGGGCTGCCATGCTTTCATAGCTCTTAGTGAAAGATTTGATCTTGGTATCAGGAGACGATGGGTTCCGTTTGTCAGGTGGAAGTGTGTTATTTAAGGGCACGGGGTAGTTTACTGTGCATTAAAACCCAAAGGTTAGCATGAGAGATGGCATAGGTCTGTTCTGTTAGGGGAATGCCTGGCCTGTCCCCCTGCAGCTATCAAGAGGAGACACATCTCCTCATGCTAATCCATCATCAAACACGTGCATTTACTGCCGCCTACTGAGGGGGCAGGATAAGTGCACCTACATCACCAGCAGTGATTGCAGTTAGCATGTGCTAACCGTGAAGTGCCATCGACACCCGCACTCCACCTCTGCATCACCCAGTCACCGCTCTAGCCAATGCTAAGTGGTTAGTGTAGGACTTTTTAATTCGCTGCCCTGCACTAATACTCAGCATCGTGTGATTTTATCATGGGGTTTACCAGGTGCTTCTAAATACAGTTTAGCATACATGCCCCACAATGCAATAAAGATATCAGGAGGTAGTAGAGCAACACTACTAAAGCATCTACACCTTTGCTGCACTTATCTCCTAGCAAACTTAAAGCGGGGGGGGGGGGGGAGGAATAATTTTATCGATGCTGTAAAGGAGTAAGGCAAGGAGAAGAATAAGGAATAGAAAAGACTGGCATACCACATGTAGGATTTTAATTTTAAAAGCTCAACCTGTAGTCTCAGCCCAATAACATGAAATAAAAAGAAATGGTACTCCCTTTTGTTAAGGGCTTCAGATCATCTGAAGCACAAGCGAATGTTTTCTCCAGTGTACTTCAAACGTTGCGCAAGAAACTCCTTTCCTCTTTGCAGCTGGAAAATGTTAATTAGATTTTGGCAAGGTTGAGAAAGCCATTTATTTTCACTGTTACAACTGCATGTATAACTCAAAAATGTTTTGTAATAACACTGTATGAGTTTCATATTGTATGAGCAGGTTTCAACTGCTACATTATTTTATTTGTTTTAATTTACTTTTGGTTTTACTTTCTTTTATATTGTTTGCATTTGTATTATTTTTTGATTGTGCTTCTTGGATGCTGCCTTGACCTTTTGGAAAGGTACATTACATTGAAATGAAATGAAACGAATTTAATTTATTTTGGCTTCTCTCCTCTCCCATCTTCACAATCTCACACTGTAAAGAGAAAGCTGCAGCAGGCCCTTGGTTAAAAAGCACCATATTGGCAGGTTAAGATAGTGCTGGTCTTAGGTTATTCAGAACTCTTAGATCCTCACGGTGCTTACAGTCACACAAACCTAAAGGCAGGCCAGGTGAGCAGAGGTAGTACTATACAAGTTACACTAAATTTTGTGCACAGAAGGAAAATAAAAGGCATATAAAATAAGGAGTAAAAAAGTCTATAAAGGTAAACAAGGACATGAGCTAAAAATCCAGAATACACCAGACTACAGTACAAAATAAACCATCAATAAAGGAGGAAATATTTACATCAGCAATATTTTCACTAGGTATAGTAATACACAAGAGGAGTATACCAGACACCAAACTGGTTGACAGGTCATCTGTTAATCAGTATTCACCTTAGGGTTAGTTCATACTCACTCTCTGCCCAAGTGCAACCCCTTCAATAAAAATTAATTTAGGGAAGGGGGGAGAGGTGCAGCTACAGAAGTTTCATTCTTTGCCCTCCATCCACACCCCCTAATTGTCATAAAAACATACTCCTCCAGTCCCACAGCATACCCCCATCCTATCCAAAAGCAACCCTCACTAATCCATTTCTTAAAGCTGTTGTGGTAAAGTATTTTCATCACTTCATTTTATGTTACTGCATAATTTTTCTATAAACCTTCATTCACATGATCCTTAGCAAGTGTTTGCCACACAATTTATTTCCATATTCCTAACATTAATGTCCTCTACAGGATGGGTATGTCAAGGGTTAACCCCTCCCATAGCCATATCATCTACAGTCTCCACAGCCATAGGGAGCTATCAAACAGACTTTTGCCTCTGTGATTGAGAGACTGCAATATATTTTTATGTCTAAAAGAGATCTTGTGATATCGAGAAAGGTAATGGATCAGAGTTGTCACATTAAATAGCTAATTATCTTCATCGACATCTCATCAGCATTTGACACAGTGGATCACAGAACTTTACTGGAAAGACTACAGAACATTGGGCTACATGGATCCACCCTGAAGTGGTTCCACTCATACCTAAACGGACAGACAGATACAGTTCAAGGTCGGCACCAACACATCCCGACCCATAAAGGCCCTGCAAGGCGTACCACAAGGATCCACCCTATCAGCACTATTATTTAACCTCTACATTCAGCCAATATGCGACATCATGAAAGAACACAATATACAATACACAATTTATGCCGGTGACATCATGATATACACACCTATCACACTCGACAACCCAGACTACTCCAAGATAAACTGTCTTACGCACATGACCAGCTGGTTTCAAGACAACAACCTGACCATAAACTACAGCAAGACTGAGGCACTAATCATCACTCGAAACACAGACTTCATACCTCCACTCAAAATCAAGGTAGACAACACAATCATACCCATAAAACCAGAAGTAAAATACCTCAGAGTGACTCTAGACAAAGAACTGAATGTACAATCCCACATAAGCAGAACCACCAAAAACGCCTACCACAGGATGAGACTAATCCAACGCCTCAAACCCCTCCTCTCCCCGGAGCACTTCCACACAGTCTGCCAGGCTCTAATAATCCCAATTCTAGACTTCTGCAACCCAATCTATCTTGGTCTCACAAAACAGACACTCAGACCTCTGCAACTAGCACAAAAAACACAGCGGCACGCATAATATCTGGCACAGCAAGACAAGAACACATCACACCCATTCTGAAAGATCTCCACTGGCTTCCAATCATCTCACACATCAAATATAAGACAGTCATAAACATATTCAAAATCAAACAGTCATCAGCTCTCAGCTTACAACCACTCATACAATCTGACAGGAGCACACAACCGAGGAGGAGGGGCACTTCCAACCGTGTTAATACACCAAAAGACTTCACCAAGGTCCACAAGGACACCACGGACCGAGCCCTTTCTCTGGCTGCAACAGCAATTTGGAACACCCTCCCAGATGAACTACGATTAACAACAGACATCATGGACTTTCAGAAGCAGCTTAAGACAACACTCTTCATCGAACACTATGGGGTCGTCACATGAACTACTCACCAGTCAAGACCACAGACCAACCCCCCTCCCCTTCCCCATGTACATAGGATTGTATAATAGTGCACGCTGTAAATAGCTCAACACGACTCTACGGCACACCACCGCACACGCACTCACTGTATCACTGCATGCACACACATAAACCATTACTTGTGATTGTTTGCTGTGTAGACCGCCTTTCTTGAAGAAGGCGGTATAGAAATCCGTTTAAATAAATAAATTATAACAACATTTGTTTAACAGTCTCTCAGGTAGGGTAGTTATGGGGTATCTAACAGCTAAAGTTACTAAGGTGCATGCTAACTAGGGTTACCAACTGGCTCCAGATGCGCCCGACAGGCTTGATCCAGTCCTGGGTTTACCCCATTGCATGCAGGGACATGTAGTTCTGATTTCTCCATTGCACTCCATAAGAAAAACAAGACTACATGTCCCTGCATGCAATGGGGTAGACCCAGGACTGGATCAAGCTTGTCGGGCGCATCTGGAGCCAGTTGGCAACCCTAATGCTAACACCCTTAACACATGTGATTAGTAACTAGGTCCCTTTGCATAAAATAGAATCTGCAGTAAAATAACACACATTAATAGCAAGGACACTTATCTATGGGCAACAGGGCCCCTGAGGCCGCTAGGTAAAGCGGCCCTGGAAGAGGTGCCTGTCCATGGAAAAGAACTACGATCACACGGTCCTAGCTCATGTCCAGGTGCCACCGGCAGAACTTCGAGCTGAAAGTGAAAGCACAGACTTGCAGACGCTACAGCACAGCACCTGCATCACCGTCACCATGGGGGGAGATGGGAACAAAGCAAGGTGTGCTGCAGATGGTACCAAGGTGCCTCCCTTCTGCTACCCCAGGCTACGCACTTCTCTTGCAAGTGGCCTGAGGGAGCAGAAGATAGGAACAGAGCTGCTGACTGTGCTGCTCTGGGGGAGGGGAGGGGGCACAAACAGGGCCCCATAAGGGGTTGAAGTGTAGTAGATTACCAGAGAGCTTGATGATATAGACTCAGGGTAGTGCAGGGAGGAGTCTAGAGATCCCTCAGGGATTGATTGTATCCAGGAAACTGAACCTAACCATATTGTTATCCCTGACACCTTAGCCCCGCATTTTTGTCCGGTCGTTCCACCAGGTTACTCACATTGGAAAAAGCGCAATGGAGCAGGCCCTTCAGAAGTAGCTCTGGTGGTAGCATGTGCTAATACAGTAGTGCATGTTAGTAACTCCAACTTGGTAGGTAGAGCACTGGTGTGGTAACCAAGAGACCAGGGTTCAAGTCCCACTGGTACTCCTTATGACCTTGGGCAAGTCACTTAACTCTCCATTGCCTCAGAAGAAAGGCCTGGCAATCTACTTCTGGTAATACTGCCAAAAAAAACCCCAGGAACTGTTAGGTCACCAGGAGTCAGCACTGACTCAAAGGCCCAATTTGCCATGCAGATATTTCTAGAATTGTTTTGGAAGGGCAGACTAGATAGAAACATGTCAGCAAATAAAAACCATATGGCCTAACAAACAATTATGGGTCAGTTTTCAAAGGCATGGGTATATTTTTAAAATGCCAGCATTTAAAAAAATAACAGCCTGTTATTCAAAAAAGCTGTGTTCCTAAATATGTGTCCTATTTTCAGCCAAAGTTAGGAGCCTAAAGGGGTGCACTTACCACACAATTAGCAACAATAGCATTGCATGGTAAGTGCACCCTTTGTGTGAAGTCAATGGCAAGTCTCACATGTTCCCAGCGGCTAGCACATGACCGCAAATACTAACACCCAGCACAGTTAATGCAAGTGACACCTAAGGACATCATAGTGGTGGTGTTAGATGCATTCATGCTAATTGCCACTGAGCACTCAGCAATTTCCCTCATCCTACTAACAATATGCTCTCCATGTCACACTCCACCCATTCCACAGTCCCTCACACAATGGCGGATTGCCGAATGCTTTAACGTATAGTCACTGGCCTACCCTCATGTTAGCATTCCCAGCTGCTATATGTTAAAATGCATATTAATCAGTTATCAGGCATTAGCAAAAGAGCCCCTAAGTTTTCAGCTGAAAAAAAAACAGGCCTAAATTTATAAGCATAATTTTTAGACCAAATTAAACTCTCTTTCATTTACCTAGATTTGGGAGCGCAGTGCTAAACCCCTCACTGTTTTCCTGATCCTAAATCCACCCCTGTTGCCATCCATTTTTTTTTTGCTCCTAAATTTAGCAGTTTACTGAAATTTCAAGTAAAAATTTAGGCAATTTCTAAGAGGCCAGTTTCAAAGTTGAAGATGCACTTTTTCTAGAATTTGGGTAGGAGAGATAAGAAACAGGCCTGTGATTTCTGACTACTGAGGGATCCAAAATGGCTTGCTTAAGAAGAGGATGGCACATAAAATACAACTCTTCAGGGATGTAAGAGGGTATGCAAGGACTTGCATCCTGCTATTCATAGAGAAAAATCTGCTACAGTTAAGAAACTTGGTTTCCTCCAAGGACAAGCAGATAGCAAGCCTTCATTGATGGGATTCTGAAGTTTCAGGATACCTTCAAAGCACCTTCACCTTTGTGGGTATGAGGTGTAGGAAAACTATTGGCAGGATGTTCAACTTGATTCAGGGGGGAGAAGTCTGACATAACCTTAGGAAGGAAATTCAGATGAGTGCACAGAGGTTGTATAAGGTGGGACCAATTTATTCTGCGCTGAAGTTACTGCCACCAAAAACAAAGGCTTACAAGTTAAGTACTTCAGTTCATAGGTATCAAATGGTTTGAAATGAACTTTCATTAGTTGGTTAAAGCAATATTGAGGTTGGCTTGATGTGAGGCTTCAAAGGAAGCCAGCTCCACCCACATGTATTAAACTAAAGGCCATATACTGTAGAGATTTGGGGTTTATTTTCTGTTTGGTGATGATATGCATCAGCTGCACACAGATGTACCCTAACAAAGTCTGTCTTTAAATCTGACTCAAAGATACATACAGCAGTCAAGCAATTTTTGTGTGTCAGGTAGAGGAAATCTAAGGCCTTTCCATCACATGAAACAGCACACCTCTTCCATTTCCAACTGTATGAGCTTCTAGGGGAACCTCTCCTAAAAACCAGAATAACTTGTTTGTAGGAACCAAAGTTTTCTCATCAACATCCAACCTGTGAGAGCAAGGGACGTGGTGCTGGGATGCAAGAATTCTGTGATCCTGTGTAATCAATGCGGGAGAATTTGCAAATCTTATGGATCTTCTTATGGAAAGTTCCAGAAGAGGGGACCACACTTGTCTCTGCCATTAAGGCACTATGAGACTCACAAGTTCCTGGTCCCTAAGTGGCAGGACAGAGGTTTTGCTATCAAAAGAATCAGAGGCTATGCCTACAGAAATCCATCCTCTCAATTTAGGAGGAAGCTATTCAAAGCTAGCCTGCTGTGCCCCTATCCTAGAACAGCCACTTTTCTGTTCTGTAATGTTATAAATGGGTCTAGCGAGGCAGTGTCCCACTCTCAAAAAGTTACTTAAGCTAAATGCAGATCTAGGGACCCCTTGTGTGGTTGATGAACCGTACTCAAATTGTCTGCCAGTGCACTGTTTCCTGCTGCCACGTGGATAGCCCTGTTCCACACATTGCTACCTGTTTGTTTATTTAAATCAAAATGATTTGGTTGGTCAACCAGTCTTCAAAAGCCTTTAGAGCATTTTCAATTCCAGGAAATTTATCTGATAAGGTTTCTCCTGGGAAGACCATAGCGCTCCTGAGTGTGAAGTCCATCCCCTTCCTCCCCACGCTAGCATCTGCCCCTTTCCCCTCACCCCAATACCTCATCTGTCCTCTTTCCCTTTCCCTCTAGTCCACCATCTCCCCTTTACTTCAGTCCAGCATCTCTCTTCTTCTCCTCTTGCATCTCAGTTCAACATCTCTAACTCTCTCCAACCACCTCAGTCCAGCATTCTCCAGTCCATCAACTCTCCATCTCTCCTCCCCCACTCCAGCATTCCCCTCTATCCTAGTCCAGAATCCTGCAAGTCCAGCATCTCCCCCTTTCCTCCCACCCTTGTGCAGCATATCTCCACTTTTCCCACATCCAGGACCCGCTCTTCTTTCATGAACAGAAGTATTTCACCCCCCCCAATACTGTACAGCCCCCTTGGATGTTTGCAGCCCAAATGCATGACCCTGCATTTTTTAGCATTAAATCTCAGTTGCCAAATTCTTGACCATTCTTCAAGCTTAGCTAGATCCCTCCTCGTGTTATTTACTCCTTCCTGGATGTCTACTCTATTGCAGATTTTGGTAACCTTACCCAAGAGCCCTTCCGCAATATCACTAAGAAAGATGTTAAAAAGAATCAGACCAGGGACAGATCCCTGCAGCACACCACTGGTACTGTCCTTCTCCTCAGGGTGAGCTCTATTTACCTGTACACTTTGTTGTCTCCCACTCAACCAATTTCTAACCCAGTCAGTCACTTTAGGATTCATCCCTAGGGTGCTCAATTTATTTGTAAGTCGCCTGTGCAAAACAGTGTCAAAGGCTTTACTGAAATCCAAGTCCATCACATCTACGGCTCTCCCTTGGTCCAGCTCTCTGGTCACATAGTCAATAACATCAATCAGCTTTGTCTGGCAAGACCTGCCTCTGGTAAACCCATGCTGCCTTGGATCCTGCAATCCATTGTATTCCAGAAACCTTACTAACCTCTCTTTTAGCAGTGTTTCCATTAATTTATTCACCACAGAGGCAGGGTGCGGGGCCATGTGCAGAGACTCAGTGCAGAGCCTCATTTACATAAGGAGCCTCATTTGCCTAACTATTTGCATAATGTTAACATGCACTAACTTTTAGTAAACATGCCTCTTAATGAGTGTATGGATAAAGAAAGACTACCAGATTTCTACATTACTATACTCCAGTGCCATTAGGAAGTACTACAAACACTGCCCATTTAGAACATATAGCAAGCCCACAATATCATAACAGTACTACCAGGACTCATAAAGCACCAACCCTACCTATCACAAGGCAACATTGCAAATGTTAAACCAATACATCTCTTACTGGGGAAAGAGAACAAGTGGCACTGTCAAATAGAAATTACATAAACAGAATACCTCAGCTCGGTTACACATGCAGAACATAGACTATCACCAAACAAAGAACAAGGGATCACAACTTAGAAATAAGACAATAATTAAACTGGGATCCTCAGAAGCCAAACTTGGAATGTACAACACTGCAGAAATAAAACTATAAATTAATTTCCTCTTGTACTAAACAAAATGCAGACGTTAAAGACGCACATTTCCCAGAGCTGACATATTCCAGTTAATAAATTCAAAATAAAGTATTTTTCTACCTTTTGTTATTTGTGCATTTTATTTTTCAGTTGCAATTGCTCCAGTCACCTTCTTCTGGTCTCTTCTTGTCTTCTGCTAACTCTCCATTGTCTGCTGTCCATTTGTTCTTTCTTCTCTCTTCTATTCTATCTCTACATCTGCTTTAACATACTGATCTTTCTCCTTTTATTCTTTCCTCCATCTCTTTCTTTATTCCTTTTTCATCTACTCAAATTTTACCCCTCCATCCTCAATCCCCACTTACTCTTCCAATACCCAGCCAATCATAGATGTTTCTTCCCTCCCACACAAAATATTTTCCCCTCTCCATTTCACTCTCCCAGCCCCATCCCATTCTAATCCTCCCCCAAACATCAGCTCCCTTCTACTTCCAGCCCCACCCAACATCTGCTCCCTTCTAGTCCCCACATCAACCCATTTCCAGTCCTAGCTCCCCCATTAGCCCATTTCCAGTCCTATCCTAGCCCCTCCATCAGTCCATTTCCAGTCCTAGCTCCCCCCCCACTCAGCCCATTTCCAATCCAAGTCCCCCCTTGAGCCCATTTCCAATCCTAGCCCCATCATCAGCTCATTTCCAGTCCTAGCTCCCCCCACTCAGCCCATTTCCAATCCAAGCCCCCCTATGAGCCCATTTCCAGTCCTAGCTCCCCCCCACTCAGCCCATTTCCAGTCCAAGCCCCCCTCCCCATCAGCTATCTCCAGTCCATCATCCCCACTCAGCCCATTTCCAGTCCAAGCTCCCCCCACACTCAGCCCATTTCCAGTCCAAGCCCCCCCCCCCAAAGAGCACCACGGCTGTCTAAAAAGCTTTAGAGGGACCGGAGAGGCCCTGGCTCACCTCTAACAGCCGCCGAAGCGAAGGGCACCTTTTTTCTTCACTTTGGCAGCTATACTGTAGTTTACGATGTTGGCGCACTGAGATCAAAGGGTCTTCCTGTTTCCCGGCACTCAGTGCGGCAGTGTCCTAAACTACAGTAAAGCTACCAAAGTGAAGAAAAAAGATGCTCTTCACTTCGGCAGCTGTTAGAGGTCAGCCGGGGCCTCTTCAGCTTCCTCTAAAGCCGCCCTGCCTGCCTGTACTGAATGTGTGATGTTGTTGGCACGGGGCCATGTGTGAACAACATTCTTGCACAATGGACGAGTCGGCCCTGCTCAGAGGTCAGATTAACCTGCCTGTAGTTGTCAACCTCTTCCTTACTTCCGCTTTTGTATAAAGGTACCACGGATGCCTTTCTCCAGTCCTCTGTATCTACTCCCATAGAATGATATGGATTAATCTCCTAAGAAGTGGACTGTGTGCCATATTGTTACAGCTGATTTAGCGGAGTTTAAAGGCTATTTAGTTGGAGCTAGACCTCCAGCATAAAGAGTGATTTGTTTCCAAGCAGTGGGGGAAGCTATATTTCAAGACCCTTGAGGTTAGGACTGTCAAGCACTCCAATAAATCTGGGCCTGAGATAAACCTGCTGGATCTCAGCTCATTGAATTCTCTATGCTGTATGGAAGACACAAATGGGGAGGGGGAGGAAGGCTCTGCAGGATTTCCTACATAGAGTCTTCTGTTCTTAGTGTCTATAAATTGTAAATGTAAGTGTTTATTTCTCAGCTAATTAGGGATTCTTTGAGGATGCAAACATTTTGTGAGAATTTTGTAGTAATTCTGATTGCCTTCAAGAGAACATTTAAAGAAACACTATGGGGGGAGCATCTTTAAATTTACCAGAGAATCTTCCAAGTGAAAAAGAGAGAGGTCTGGTTATGTTCTCATTTTGGTTGAGGAACTGGGTCTTCTGGGCTCTCTGCTGAGGATGCCACCAAGAGTGCTATCTGCTATGGAAGAGCATGAGGGAGGATAGCTATGCCTATGAGAATAGGACCTCGTTTGCTCTCTACTCCAATGCCTCCTAGATGAGGACACTGGGCCAGCAGTAGGCATGGAGGGAACCTTAAGGATTTCACTATGCTGCTTTATTAAAGTTGCAGCTTATGGCACCAGATGCCTCCCATATATCATATAGGTCTTCTTTCTTACTCTCATTCTGTGTTGAGAAACAGATCTTCATGGCACATGATAGGCATGTTTCAACCACCATATACACAGAGCCTGCCCAACCATGCAGCAAACTAGGCAGTCACCTAGGAAGGCAGCTTCTGGGGTAGGGGGATGGTGGTGGTGGTGGTGGTGGCAGCAAAGAGCAGGGCATTCAAAGCTAAACAATGGATTCTGATGGCTGGTTGGGGGGTAATAGGGTTAAGGCTCGCCTAGGGCTACAACACCTTGAAGCGACTCTGGGGCTGGCCCTGCATATACATCCTCAGTAGTCTTCCCCCTCACTGTTTACTGTATTAATATAACTATAACCTAAACAACTTTTTACAATGATGTTAATCTGAGAATAGAAGGAGACCACAGTAAAGTAAACTCTACTACTGATGAAAGAATGTGCCTATGTAGCTGAAATCTGTACTTTCTGACCTGGTCCAACTGCGGTAGCAGGCAGAGCATCATCATTGTGCCACTTCCACATTTCAGCTACATGCCTGATAACTTGTGCAGTTTTAGGGTTCTGAAAACAAAGCTTTGAACCCTTCTACAGAGCCGCCTGGGTGCATGCACTCATCGCTATTGCAGCCGCTCTCTCCTTCCCCGCCGCCACCTCACTGAAAGCTCTGCACTTTCCTTCCTCTCATGGTCCTGCACTGACACATCATCCTCCCCTCTTAATTCCCGCTCCCTTCTACACCGCTATGCTCACTCATCCTCCCTCCTCATTAGCACCGTGCCCTGCAGCATCTATCCCTCTGCCCTCCATCTTAACTCTTGTCCTGACATCGATGTCACTGTGCACTGCACTAACCCTTCCATCTTCCTCCCTTCCCACATTTAGTGCGGCTCCTCTCCACCACTGATCCCCCGCTTCCATTTTCCATTCCATATTGATGCACTGCTCACCAGTCTACACTGAGAAACCACCTCAGCCCTCATCTCTCTCTCCATAGCTCTCTGCACATCCCCCTCCCCATCTCACACCCCTTAGCCCCTGCCTTGAGGCCAATGCTTTCCCACTTCTCCACCTGATCAGAACATAAAAAGAAAGTCATGATGAGTCAGACCAAAGTCTCCAACAGCAGCCAGAAATAAGTACCGAGCTGATCCCAAAATATAGATCAAATTTCTCATAGCTCAGTTCCAGGGATAAGTAAAATGTAACTTAGTCACCTTTAACAGGCAATCTCCGGGAACAGCAGGAATCAGTCTTCACATATGGGTGACATCCTCCGATGGAACCCGCATGGTAATGCTCCCCAGTACCCAATAGGAAAACCTTTGGGAGCATCCTACTGCGCCTGCATGCCTGCCTTCCCACCTTCCTCCTCAGTGAGGTTTATAGCTGAGTAAGAAGAGAAAAGAAAAGAAATCCCTACAATTCCCTGGGGAGGAGGGCAGGCAGTGAAGACTGATTCCTGCTGTTCCCAAGTCAAACCTTTGACTGTTTCCACTGACAAGAAAGGGTCCATTGGCCTGATGCATTTGGAGACAAGCAAAGGGGGCCATATGGTGGAGGGAAAATTGCCCTTGATGAGCCAGTCATCTAAGTATGGAAAGATGAAGATGCCCAGAGTACGGAGGTAGGCCGCAACCACCACTAGACATTTTGTGAATAACCTTGGGATCAAAGCTAGGCCGAAAGGTAGAACTCTGTATTGGTAGTGAGTTCCCTGAATATGAATCACAGGTACTGTCTGTGAGAAGGATGCACGTGTATGAGTGTAGGCATCCTTGAAACGTAGAGAACAAAGCCAATCGTCCCTCTGAAGATATGGAAGTAGAGTTCCTAGGGAGACCATTCTGAATTTTTCTCGAACCAAGAACTTGAGAACTCAGATCTAGGATGGGTCTGAAATCTCCAGTCTTTTTGGGAATGAAGAAATAACGGGAGTAAAAACCCAAACCTTCTTGTGCAGGAGGAACTATTTCTATGGCACCCTGCAACAGCAGAGAAACTATTTCCTGCTGTGGGTGCAGTGAAAGGGTTCCATGGGAAAAAAGTCGGGGTAAGTTTTCAAAGTGGAGCTGATACTTTTTGAGGATCACATTCAGGATCCACTGCTCTGTTATGAGAGGCCTTCTGTGGGCAAAGTGGACCAAGCAACCTGCAATGTGAGAAGAGTGGGGATCCTTCAGAAGAAGTATGGCTATATTCTCCAGGAAGGAGTCAAAAACCAGCTGTAGGCTGGGCCTGTGGAGATGGTTGAGGTTTGGGAGCCTTAGACCTCTTGGGCTTATGTGGGCCTTGCTGCTTTTTTTGAGGCTGTTGCAGCTGATAATGTGGGTAAAGTGGATAAGATGGATAAGATCTCTTCTTTTTACAGTAGAAGAGCTTTTGGTGGAGGCCTTCTTGCTAAAGGGATCAGCTGTCTTTCTAGAGAGGTGTTTGAGAGCAAGATCATCTGTTTTAATCTCATCCATCATCTCCCTTCAGCCTTTCCCAAAGAGATTCTCACCTGTACAGGGGATATTAGCCAATTTATCCTGGACTCACTGCTCCAGGTTAGAAGCCTGTACCAGGCCATCCTCCTGGCCCCAATACATACCATTGTAGCTTGAGAAACATGGAAATATTTCGATTATGCTTGATTAGGATCTGGTAAGCAGCCTGCTCGTCAGTTGGTAGACGAGGGGAAAATTCCTCAAGATCTTTAGTGATATCCTTTAGGAAAATTCCCATGTATAATATATAAAAGAGTTAATCCTAGAGGCCAGCATTGTTACCTGGAAACATCGACGTTTGAAGGCATCCAGAGTTCTTGATTCCCTACCTGGAGGTACCAAAGAATGATTCTTGGAACTTTTAATATGGCACATTGACGATTCCACCACCATGGAATGGTGTGGAAGCTGGGGTCTCTGGAAGCCTGGGCACTCAGGAACCCTATACATCGAGTCAAGTCACTTACTAACTGAGGCTACGGTCAGAGGAGTCTTCCCACATGCACAGCATGAGGTTCTGAAGAATGTGATGCATTGGGATGTGGCAGCCTTCTTAGGCGTCAAAGGATACTGGAGTATTTCCAGCTTCTTGGCCCTCTGTTCCTTCTCGGTGGCAACTGTAATAGAGAGTGCCCTCACCATGTCCCTGATAAAGTCCTGGAAGGACATATCCTCCAGTGGGGACCGGGCTGCTCATGTGGTAGTGAAGAGCCTCAGGAATTAAGGGACTTGATTCAGATTCTGAGGAATCAGAGTCAGAATCAGGCAAAAACTCAAAGTAGTGGCGATTGGAATCTCAGAACCGATGTCATTCTGATGCCAGATGACTGTCTCTGTATCAATGCTCTGAGGTATCAGAACCAAATTGTTCCGACACCCGGTCTTCTTGATCACTTCAGGTATCCAAAAGGAGGCATCAACATCAGCCTCGACAGTAGCAGTTTCAAATCTGGTATGGATGAAGTCGAAGGCCTTAAGGTACTGACAGGCTTGGCATGGAGACCAGGGATCCAGAGGGCCTAGAAGCCACCAGCACTGATGCTGCAAGGATTGCTGCCACACTCCACTCGAGAGCCAGCATATGCTGATCGAGGGAGATGGATGAAGTCTGGGTGGACTACTATATGGGGCTATGAATCACTATCCCAGAACATGGAACTGGTAGCTCCTCAGAAGTCAGTGCCTTGGGAGCATCCCAGAGCACCTCTTGTGCTTTGGAGGATGCATCTTCCTGCCAGGGCTGTTTGATCAAAGTTGGATTCACCTCTGGGGAGTCCTGATGCTACTGTCCTAGCCAGTCTCTGGAATCGACATCGGGCCTCAATGGCAACAGAGTCAAAGTCTTTACTACATCAGTAGAGGACTTGTGCTTACTCAGGTGCTTTGACTTCAAGGTGGTGTGGGAACCATGTGAACATAAGAACATAAGATATGCCAAACTGGGTCAGACCAAGGTCCATCAAGCCCAGTATCCTGTTTCCAACAGTGGCCAATCTAGGTCATACGTACCTAGTAGTTTCCCCAAAAGACACAGGTTCCACAATGCTTGTACTGGGTCAAACATTGATATCCTGGGTCCCTTCTTAATAATGGTTTATGGACCTTTCCTCCAGGAACTTGTCCAAACCTTTTTTAAACCCAGCTACACTAACAGCCTTTACTACATCCTCCGGTAACAAATTCCAGAGTTTGATTACACATTGAGTGAAAAAATATTTTCTTTTATTAATCTTAAATAGTTTACCCTGTAGCTTCATTGGATGTCCCCTAGTCTTTCTATATTCTGATAACAAACAATTGATCTGCGTTTACCCGTTCCACTCCGTTCATTAATTTATAGACCTCCATCATATCTCCCCTCAGCCGTCTCTTTTCCAGGTTAAAGAGCCCTAATCTTTTTAGCCTTTCTTCATAGGAGTATCCTTCCATCCCTTTACCATTTTGGTGGCTCTTCTCTGAACCTTTTCTAATAATGCTATATCCATTTTAAGATACGGCGACCAGAATTGCACACACTATTCAAGGTGCAGTCTCACCATGGAACGATATAGAGGCATTATAATATCTTTTGTTTTATTTTCCATTCCTTTCCTTATGATACCTAGCATTCTATAGAAGTCTATGCCTGTGCCACATTGTCTTTCATGGTTTTTTTAATCCCTTTTAGTCATCTGCTGACACAAGGGACAAGTGGCCAGCTCACAGTCAGGAACTAAACACTTCAAGCACCAGTCATGCTTATTGGTGGCTGAAAAAGTGTTCCGACACTTTGAACATTTTTTTAAAACCACTAGCTTGTTTCTCCAAAATTTGGGAACAAAGTCATTGCCAGGTCAAAAAAGGCAATGGTGGCCTAGACCATCAAGACTAGCAGTGGGAGCCTCAGTAAAATACAAAAAAAAGAAAAAGAAAAATGGACAGCGTCAAGCGACGGTACCGGAGCCAGTGGGAAGGCAAAAATGGAGCACAGTGTACCCCCAAAGGTCATGGAGAAAATAATTTGAGCGATAACAGGACAGACATCCAAATGGCTCCACAGAAAACTAGAAATGGAGAAGAAAGGCTGCATTGAACACAACTGGGTCAGTATCAAGCAGTAGCAATCATAACTTTTTTTTTCTTTCAAACATTGGCCACTTCGGCTAAAATTATTCAGCATGCTCAGTGCTCGTACCAAAAGCGGTCAGCACTACCACTATCCATACAGCAGCAATTTTCAGCACTGCTACAGTATACTGATGGGCTATTCACATAACTTGGAGAGCAAAAAGCTGTCCTAAGGCTATCCTTATAGTCAATCCCTATAGCAATGTTCCATATCACAATGTCCAGTCCCACCCCAACACTATTGAGATAGCACAGAGGCGGTCGCCAGGATATTCAGCAGAATTATTCAGAGATTACTACTAAATATCCCAGTCAGCAGCACTTAGCTGGGTAGCAGATGCTGCTACCAAGATTTATTTTTTTTTTAGTGCCATCAAGTTAGTGTTGACGCATAGCGACCCAGCTACCTCTGGGTTTTCTTGGCAATGTATCACCAGAAGTAGATTGCCAGCCTTTTCTTCCGAGGCAATGAAGGGTAAAGTGACTTGCCCAAAGCTGCCAAGATAAGTGCTGTGAATACTGGGCTAAATGACTTCCAAGATCTTTTTCTTGGGCAGTAACTTCTAACTTGGCAGCCAGCGTTATGCACCTGGAGTTGGGATTATTTTTCCTATATGTACATCACTTTGTACTTCCCCGCATTAAATTTCATCTGTAACTCACAGACCCAGTTTCCTCATCTCACATGATCCTTCTGCAAATCCTCACTTGCTTTAATAGCTGAAACACTGTCATTTTCAAATTTCGCTCCTATTTCTAGATCATTTGTGAATATATTAACCAGCTCAAGTTGCAGGACAGACTTGAGGCAACTCCATTATTGACCCATTTCCAGTTGGAAAATTGACTGTTTAGTTCTATAAGCTGTTTCCTGTCTCTTAGCCAATTAACTATCCATAATGGAACATTGCCTCTTATCCAAGAAGGGTGAACAAAAATGGTGATGGAATTCAAAAAGGCATGGGACAGAGCATCACTATAGAGCAAGAGGTGGAATCAAAGCAAACATATATAAAACTTCATAAACGGAGAGGGCAGGTACAACCTTAAGCAAAGGCATAGAGAGTAAGCTCTACAACTCAAGCTACCTTATTGGCAGACTACAGTAGATGTATCATGCTGGTCTTTATTTGCCATCATTTACTATGTTAAAAAAAAGGGTAAGTGCCATCAAGTTAATGCTGACTCCTGGTGATCCAGCAGCTCCTGGGTTTTCTTGGCAAAGTATATCCCAAAATAGATTGCCAGGTCTTTTCTTCCAAGGCAATGGAGGCTAAAGCAACTTGCCCAGGGTCACAAAGAGTGCCACTGTGAATTGAACCCTAATCTCTCAGGTACTAGGCTACTCCTCCACTCTTACTATCCTATGACACCTTAATTAATTGATTTATTCATTCAGCAACTTTTTCTATACTGCTGTCTCTACAAGTCACAGCAGTGTACACATAACAGGTAACATAAGTAACGATTTACATATAACTTTGTAGAAACTTGAAAATGGTAACTTATAACATGTGAAAGGTTGCTAGTGATGGTATAACTATAACCGCCTAAGAGCATAGTTTACAGAAGGAAAGGTAGGGGGGGGGGGGAAGAGATGAAGGCAGGGGGTGAGGCAGAATGTGTGTTAAAATCTAGTAGGGTGACGACACAATACAAGGAGTATGCCAGTTTATCTGTGTTACAATCAGACAGTGCAGCTAGGTATTGGAGCCAAAATGTTCATTGAAAATATGAGTTTTCAGTCTACAGAATGACTGAATTTATTTATTTATGGTTGTTGATGTTCTTATGTCCAAAGGAAGGGAGTTCCACAGGGTAGGTGCATACAATGAAAAAGCTCAGTTTTGAGGTGATGTAGGTGCATCAAGCTGCCAGGGGACAGGTTAACATGTTTTGGTTTGATTTTCTCCTGGTTCCGTTGTTAGGGGGTATCAGGATTAATGGATGAAGGCTGTCCAGAAAGAGACTGTGGAGGATTTTGAAGATGTTTAGGGAGGATGGGCAGCCAGTGGAGCTGCTTTAAGATAGCAGTGATATGGGATTGTTGAGGAATACCTCAGATGATCCCAGCAGCAGTGTTTTGTGCAAGTTGCAGTAGGAGTAATGTGGTCTTTGGAAGGCCTTGGTTGATGATGTTTCCATAATCAAGGATAGGGGTGATGTGCCTGGCATACACCTCTAAAATCACTCTGTTCAAGCAGGGGGTGGAGGTTTTGAACTGCTTTCATTTTGAAATAGGCTGATTTTATGTTTGCTTAATCTGAGAGTGGAAGTTTAGTCTTTCATTGATGATTATGCCCAGGTATTTGACTTGTTCTTTGACTTGAAGGGCTAGGTTAGCCAGGCTGAGGTTAGGAGGAGAATATGCTAGGTTCTTGTTTATGTAAAGTATCTCTGTTTTGTGGGGGATTTATAGCCAAGTTGTGGTGATGAAGCCTTTGAGAGATGGATTTGAAGCATTTTCCTGTCATGGAATAGTCTGGGATTTTGGTGGAGAATTGTATGTATATTAGGATAGCATCAGCGTAGAGGTGATAATGAATATGACAGTTCTGGATTATGGAACATAAAGGCTGCATGAAGATGTTAAATAATAATGAGGAAAGGTGGAGCCTTGTGGTAGACTTTGGTGCTGTTTAAGGGAACATGTTGGTTGGTCCTACTTTTACTTGTTGATAACAGTCCTCGAGGTAGGATTGGAACCATTGCAGTGTATTTCCGTTTAGACCAATTGAGTGGGGATGTGATAAAAAAAACACACTATTTATTTTATTTTATTTATTTAGCAAGGTTTATATACCAACTTTCACCATGGTCAAGGCAGTTTATATTAAACAAAGGCAGAAATTTTACATTGAACAATTAACTTATATACAAATAAATACCCTCACTTGGTTTGCAGCTTGTCGTGCTATGAGGGCTTGCGTGCATCAGTGATGCTGAGAGCTAAGCTATCAGTAGCTTAGCTTCTGGCAGGGTCTCCTCCCAAGATTGGCATCTCAGCTGAGACCTGTCTGACTAAGACAAACTACCCATCTGGACAGCAGAAGAATGGGATGGTGTTGTAAACAGAGGATCATATTTCTGTGACAAATGCAACAACACTGGAATTAACTGCGCAGAAGAAAGGCTTGGCAAATCTACTTCTGTATCTTGCCTCGAAAACCCAATGGATAGTCACAAAATAAATTGCAATATAGTGCTGGAAGATGAGACTCCCCAGGTTGGAAGGCACTCAAAATGGCTACTGGGGATGAACTGAAGACTTCTCAGAGTAAAGCCAGCATTTATGATGTGGTTGGATCTGCTGATGTAGCTGTGCATGAAAAGAGTCAGAGGTTGCAAAGACATCTTATATATTGGGACATGAAACATACAAAGCATGAACCAAGGGAAGTTGGAGGTGGTCAAGAATGAAATGGAACGTGTACAACTCAATCTGCTGGGTGTCAGTGAACTGAAATGGACTGGCTTTGGGCACTTTGCATCCGACGATCATATGGTTTACTATGCTGGAAATGAAAGACAAAGAAGAAATGGTGTTGCATTTATAGTTAGGGTTAGGTTAGGTTTATTTGGCTTGATATACCGCCATTCATTACAGCAGGGTGGTTTACATACATAAATCAAAATTGGGATGGGGCACAGGACCCCATAGCAGGAAAGGAACAACATATTCAGGGCAGGAAAGAGAAGAAAGGAAGAGCAAGAATCTGGACAAAAGCGAGTGGATGACAAGACAAACATTTACATAGATAAACCAGGCCAATTGGATGCGACCAGCAGGTTGTATGCAGTGGTGAAAAGGTGTGCCTTAAGTAGGGACCTAAATGTGATGTAGTTTTCTTCTAAATGGAGTGTGGTGGGCAAAGAGTTCCAGAGAGCTGGACCATAGAAAAAGAAGGCAGAGTGACGAGTGGATTGTAGGTGCACATGTGACGGTGAGGGGAGGTGAAGGCGGTTGATATGAAGGGAGTGGAGACTACGCGAGGGGGTGTGAAAATGGAGAAAAGCGGTTAGGTATTGTGGGGTGTGCTTGTAGAGTACATGGTGGACCAGGGTTAATATATTGAATTGAATGCGATAGGCAACTGGGAGCCAGTTAAGAAGAAACTTGCAAGAACTGTAATGAAATACAATGCAGTCAGTGAATGCTTAATTTCTATTCGTCTACGAGGAAAGCCCATCAACACAACTATAATGAAGGTATATGCCCCAACAACAGCTGCAGAAGAGGAAGAAGTTGATGAGTTCTATGAACAAGTACAAGCTGAAATTGACAGAACATGCAAAACAGGATATCCCGATAGCCATGGGGGACTGGAATGCAAAAGTTGATGACAAAGAAGGCAAAGTGGTTAGAAAATATGGACTTGGCAACAGAAACAAAGCTGGAGAATGATTGATAGAATTCTGCAAGACCAATGATCTGTTTATCTTGAACACCTTCTTCCAGCAACACAAGCGCTGACTGTACACATGGACTTCACCCGATGGGCTGGTTCAGAAATCAAATTGACTACATCTGTGGAAGACAACGTTGGACAAGCTCTATAACATCAACAAAGACAAAACCTGGAGTTGACAGTGGTACAGATCACAACCTACTAGTATGCAAACTCAAGGCAGAGTTGAAAAAAAGCAAGCCATTCAAGAATATAGCAAAATATGACCTTGAGAATATACCGTTGGAATTTAAAGACTGCCTGAGAAATCAATTTGCTGCTTTAGATACAAATGATAGAGTTCGAGAAGAGTTATGGGATGACATTAAGAAGGTTATATTAGAAGAAAGCAATAAATCTCTACATAAGGTGTAAAAGCAAAAACGGCCAAAATGAATGACTGAAGGAACTTTGAAAATTGTCCGGAAACGTAGAGAAGCTAAAGCCAGAGGGGATAGAAAGGCAATCGCAGAACTCAGAGATTTCCAATGAGCAGCAAGACAAGACAAGGAGACATACTACAATGACAAATGCAGGGAAATAGAATCAGAAGCTATTAAAGAAAGAACAAGATCAGCTTTTCTAAGACTATGAGAGTTAAAGAAAAAGTTCCAGCCTCGAATTGGAATGCTACAAGATGCTCAAGGATCCATGTTGAATGATGCTGAGAAGATCAAGAAAAGATGGAAAGAATATACAGAGTTATTATATGATAAAGATCAAGTGGACCAACAGCCGTTTCAACCTATACCTTATGATCAGGAACCACTGGTGATGAAAGAAGACGTTGAAGCAGCATTGAAAGCCTTAGAAAAGAACAAAGCACCGGGCATTGATGGCATTCCCATTGAGTTATTACAGCAATCAGATGAAGCTGTTACCATACTTAGAAGGCTCTGCCAGGAAATTTGGAAGACAGATTGGAAAAAATCTGTGTTTATAACAATACTGAAGAAAGGTGACCCAACTGACTGTGGAAATTATCGCACAATCGCTCTGATCCCACATATCAGCAAGATTCTACTCAAGATCATTCAGCAGAGACTACAACCACACCTGGAATGAGAACTGCCAGAAGTGCAAGCAGGATTCAGGAAAGGGAGAGGAACAAGAGACATTATCGCGGATGTGAGATGGATCCTTGAAAAGACAAAAGAATACCAAAAGGATATCTATATGTGTTTTATTGACTACAGCAAGGCTTTTGACTGTGTAAACCATGAGAAACTCTGGGCCACATTAAGAAGCATGGGTATACCAGAACACCTGATCATTCTCTTGCATTACCTTCACACTGATCAAGAAGCAACAGTTCGAACGGAACTAGGAGAAACAGAATGGTTTAAAATCAGCAAATGTGTACGACAAGGCTGCATACTTTCCCCCTACCTCTTTAATTTATATGCAGAACAAATCATCAGAAAAGTAGGACTGTATGAAGACAACAGAGGTGTGAAAATTGGCGGAAGACTCATCAACAACTTTCACTATGCTGATGATACATTACTGGCTGAAAGTGAAGACGATTTGAAACATTTGCTTCTCAAAATCAAGGAATATAGTCTTAAAATGGCTGCACCTTAATGTTAAGAAGACAAAGATCCTAACAACTGGCAAAATGAATAAGTTCATCGTTGATGGAGAAGAAATTGAAATAGTTGACCATTTTAACTTACTTGGATCAACTATCAATAAAAAAGCAACAAGCAGTCAAGAAATCAGACGATCATAGCCATTCTGCCAAGAGCAATGTAAGGACCTAGACAAGATTTTCAAGAGCAGAGATGTCTCTCTCCATACAGAGATTCAACTTGCTCAAGCCATGGCATTTTCAATAACATCATATGGATGTGAAAGTTGGACAATGAAAAAGATAGACAGGAAGAGAACTGATGCCTTTGAATTATGGTGCTGGTGACGAATATAGCATATTCCATGGACTGCCCGAAGAACAAACCAGTCAGTACTAGAGGAGATCAAACCTAAGCTTTCTTTAGAAGCTCAGATGACAAGACTTCGACTTTCATACTTTGGACACACTATGCGAAGAGAGAGATCATTAGAGAAAGACATCATGCTTGGCAAGGTAGAAGGTTAACGCAAAAGAGGAAGGCCAGCAATGAGATGAAATCGATACAATAACAGCAGCTATGGGTGCTAGTCTGTCAATGAGCTGCCTAACTGAAGATCGAACGCAATTTAGGACAACTATCCAGAGGGTCGCCATGAGTTGACACAGACTTGACAGCACTTAACAACAACAACAACAGGTAACTAGCGACTATATACAGATAGGTAGAGGATACAGGACATCTATCATTGTTTGAGGTCAAAGATATGTACAGTACAGAGTAATAAACTTTGCTTTCTTGATTTGATTTTATTGCTGTTGCTCAATTTCCTGGGAGGGGGGCAGTGTTTGACAAACAGAAGGGTTTTCAGATGTTTTCTGAATATAGGTAGGTCTGTGATGGTACATATTGTGTCTGGGAGAGCATTCCAGGCTGATGGTGCATACAGTTCAAAGGCTCAAGCATATGCTTGTTGGGTTGATTTTGTTCTTGCGTAGGGGATAATTAAGGTGTTTGAGTATGAAGGTCATTAAGTACAGAGGTAATAATGGTTTCAGTGTTGTGGTGAGGGTGGAATCCGGATTGTCAAGGGATTTCAGATGGTTGGATAACAGGAAGAATCAAGCATTCGGCAAGTTTAGCAAGAAAAGAGGTTGGAAATGAAACTATAATTACTAGGATTCTTTGGGTCAAGTTTGGGACCTTTAAGAAGAGGGTGGATAATTGCCTTTTTCTAGGGGGAAGTACCCAAGGAGAAAGAATTATTAAGCATCGAACAGATGAATGGAATAAAGTCAAGATTTGTGATGGTATTTTCCAGTTGTTCAGTTGAAATGGTGGAAAAGGTCAACCATAATTGTTCAGGAGGAACACCGAGTAGAGAAGGGGGTATGGAAATTCGCCATGTAAGTGGGGGCTAGCTAAGTTTGGAAGTATTGTGTCAATTCAGATGGGGATAAATTGACGTCAGGCTTCTTAGAGATGGGATTTCTTAGTAGATTTTGTGCTATATCAAATAGCTCTCTGGGGAGATTTAGTGAGGAATGGATCAACTTACTGTGGTATTCCTTTTTTTGTGCATAGGTATGTGTGCAGTAATCACTTTGAGCAATGTAGTCTGCAGAGTGGTGGACTGGGCCTTTGGTACGCCGCCATTTCTATTTCAGCTGTTAGATTTTTCCTTTGAGCTTCTTTAGTTCAGGAGTGTACCATGGAATGTGGTGATGTCTCTTGATGGGGTTTCTGATGTTTGGTGCAGTCACATAAGATGATACAATATATGGTTGTTCCAATTGGAGATTAGAGAGTCTAGGTTGGTTGAGTTGGAGCAGGCTAGTGGGAGGATTTCTTTGAGGAATGAGTCTGTCAAATGGGCGAAATCTGTTTGGGTGGTATGAGAATGAGAGGGAATTGGTGTGCTAGAAGACTGAAGTAAGAAAAACGTGATCATGTTGTGATCTGACCATGGTATTG
The DNA here is from genome assembly GCA_033557465.1 of Ichthyophis bannanicus. NCBI lineage: Eukaryota > Metazoa > Chordata > Amphibia > Gymnophiona > Ichthyophiidae > Ichthyophis > Ichthyophis bannanicus. The sequence continues at coordinate 540,296,531 of CM066034.1, read as the reverse complement.
GAGCATTTTGGATTGTGAAGGAGAGGTGTTGGTAGGGCTAGTTGATAGGGGTGAAGATGAGGGTCTAGAATTCCTCCCCTGATGTGTGTTGAGTCTGCCACTATCTGTTCGAGCTGGAGGGCTTCCATGGCATCCATAAAAGATGAGGACTGTTTAAGGAGAATGGCAGATAGGATGAGGTCACCTAGGAGAATGAGCCAATTACTGCAGTGGTTGTTGATGCATGCTTCGTGGATCAGCGGTGAAAGGTCACTAGAGGTAGCAGAAGGAGATCTGTAAGATAGGCAGAGTACTAAATACAAGTTAGATATGGTTATGTAGTCAAGGTTGTTCATGGAACTAGATTTGATGGTTTTGAACCGGAGGTCATCTCTAGCAATTACTAGCACCCCTCTGTCTCTTTTAGTTGATCTTGGACAAATGAAGAGTTGGTATGTTGGAATGGTGTGCTGGTTAATGAGAACATCAGTTTCATATAGCCAAGATTCGGTTATACACATATCATCGATGTGGTTGTCCATGATGTAGTCGATTATTAGTGGAATTTTGTTACAGATTGAGTGTGCATTGGTCAAGGCACGCTGGAGCATTTGGCTACTGGGTGATTTAGAGATGTCAATAGGGAGGGGCTATATCTTAACTAGCTTACGTGTATCTCTAGTCCTTGATCTGTTGGTAAGGGAGCTGTAATCTGTGAAAGTGAGGACGTTGTATGATAGGGATTAATGTTGAGGTGGTGAGTGTGGTGGCATGAGAAATGATTAGTGCAGCCAGGAGAAGGATGGTGAGAAAGCAGGCAGGCCTAGGCATGTGTTCTAAGGGGCTGTGCCAAGATAATGTGAGTTATTAGGTAGGTTCTGTTGCATCTGTAGGTGATGGGAGACTGGTAGAGCTCTGCCTAGAATGAGTTGATGGAGGTCCAAAAGTGTGGTATTTGAAGTCAATATTATGCAAAGTATCCTTTAGGCAACTATTGCGGAACTGGACGGAGTACTCATGTTTGACTAGTTAGGTACAGCTCAGTCTATTTGGTAAGATTTATCTGCAGGCTGCATTGTCAGCAAAACAGAAGACAAGTTGACGTGATAAGCAGATACAAGGACGAGATCCCTGTTGCCGAAACAGCATGAAGCCGGTGCCGACATACAGTAAACTTCATGGTTGCTTTTAGGCCACTTCAAAGGGCCAAGTCTAAGGACCTTTTGGCATGGCCATGACTGCAGTGCATTGAATTTAAATGTGCCAAGGCCATCGCACGCGATGCCATAAGTGCAGAGGGTGGAGCTTACCACCTCACTGAGGATGTTTGCTTTGGGTTCCCTTGTAGGCTGGAGATCATCTGGCGATGTGCTGGGTAGGTGAGTGGGAGCCTTAATTCAGCCCTTGTGTTTCCTCTCATGAAGGGCTTTGTCAAGTGCCTTCTGAACATCCAAATACACTATATCAACCAGCTCACCTCTATCCACATTTTACACCTTCAAAAAAATCAAATTGGTAATACAAGGCTTGCCTTTGCCAAACTCATGCTGACCCACTCCCATTAAGCCATGTATTTCTATATGATCAGTAATTGTTGTTGTTCAGAATAGCTTCTACCATTTTGCCCTGCACCAACATGAGGCTCACTGGTCTATAGTTTCTCAGATTACTCCCGGGGTCCCCTTTATATTTATTTATTTGTGTGATTTTTATACCGCCATATCAATTAATCATAGCGGTTTACATAGAAAAGAAACAGTTACATTAAAGAATGTGAACCTTACATATGAATCACAGGCTATCAACATATATACATGATTAGTATAACAATTAACTATTTACAGCTTGTGTGAGCATCATGATTATCATGCATTCAGTTTTATAAGTTCTTTCGTTGCAGGAAATATGACAGTGTGGTTAGGTAAGGGGTATGTTTAGGGTATGTTTATGTAGGGTTGACGTGGGGTTGTATAATGGGAGAGGGCTTAGGTTGGGTCAACAGTTGTAGTTAGCTCATTTTGTCCAAAAGTGTTCTATGAATAGGAAAGTTTTCAGTTGTGTGCGGAAAGTGGAAAGGTCCGATATATTTCTAAGTTTCTCAGGTAATGTGTTCCAGAGCGTTGGGGAGAGATACTCAAATGCTCTGTTACTTGTGTGTTGTTTCATAGCGCCTCTTCTGTGACGGTCGTTGGGTGTTTTTTGATTAGCTGGCACAGTGTAGGTGGTGCTAATTCCCTTATGCATTTGAATGTTGTCATGATGAGTTTATATTTAATTCTGCTCTGAACTGGGAGCCAGTGGAGTACATATAGTATGGGTGTAATATGGTCTGTAAAGTGTGTGTTAGAGATTATGCATGCTGCCATATGTTGGGCCATTTGCAGGGGGTGGAGTGATTGTTTTGGTAGGCCATTATAATAGTCTATATGTGGGATGATCATTGCTTGCATCAACAATCTGAAATCAATACTATGGAGTAGGAGCTTTAAGTTTTTCAGAAGACGAATTTTATTGTATATGGGACTTTGTAGTGTTTTTAATGTGGGTTTTAAATGTGAGTTGTTTGTCTAGTGTTACACCCAGGTACTTAACTTCATCTTTTACTTCAAGAATGGTATCGTTAATGGTGATGTTGCTTTGTGGCGTGTAATTTGGATTTCTGGTAATCAACAGAACTTGTGTCTTTTTATAGTTTATGTTTAGACCATGGGTTTTGAGCCATGCATCTATTTCTATAAAACATGAGGTTATGGATCCAGTATGCATGTTATTAGGTCAAAAGGCATGTAGAGCATTATGTCATCAGCATAGATGGCATAATCAACTTTATATTTCCTTATTATTTGACAGATCGGCTGAATGTATATATTAAAAAGGAGGGCGGATAGCACAGAGCCTTGGGGAAGGCCCGTATTTTGAGTGAAGGTGTTTGAGTATTGTTGGTCGATATTGACCTTTTGGGTTCTGTCGGTTAGATACAACGAGAACCATTGTAGCGTGGTTCCTCTTAGTCCAATTTGTGTGAGCCTTTGTATCAGTAATGGACTAAATTGAAGGCTGCTGCAATATCTAAAAATATTAGGATGAAGGCTTGGTTGTTAATTCCTTTTATTATGTTATTGTATAGACCAGGCATAAGTGTTGAGACACTATGTAGAGGTCTAAATCCATATTGATTATTATCCAAAGGGGCATATTGATCAATGTGTTCTTGAAGTTGTAATTGGACATTTTTTTCAATTATTTTAGCCATTGAGGGTAGGCTTGAAATGGGTGTGCATGAAGATGGGCACTTTATGTCTAATGATTAATTTTTTTAGGATAGGGCGGATTATTGCATTCTTGAGATCTCTTAGCATTAGGCCTTGTTTGAGTGATTGGTTTACTATTGAAAGTATAATTGCCCCTATCTCGTCAAAGGCGGCTTTAATCCAGGGTACTGGACATGGGTCAGATTTAGATGTGGTTGTGTTTAGGCATGTTATCAATTTTTTAAGAGGGGTTAAATATACATGATGAAACTCACTCCATCCTTCAGTCAGTGGTATTGGAATAATGTTATTACTAGTAGGTGTATATCTGGCCATTGGGTGAGGTTTAATTTTGGACATGTAGTAGTCAGCAAAGGTTTGGGGGGCAATGGGAGGGGATTCAGTAGATTATGTAAGGTTTACTGTGAGTGATTTTACAATCGAGAAAAGCTCTTCCGATTTATTTATTGATTGATTTCATCAATAGATTTGTATAATATTCCTTTTTAACATAGTTAATTTACTGGTGGTATTTATTTAGTTCAGCCATGTATTTTTTTCCTATTTTCTATTGTTTTAGATGCACGCCAGGTGTATTCATATTTTCTCAAATTTCTTTTTACTAGCCGAAGTTCTTGGGAGTATCATTGTTTAGGAGGATTGGATTTTTTAAGCTAAGATTTTGAGGTTTCTTTGCAAATCTAGAGATGCTATTATTCCAGTTTTTGCATCTATGAATTCTAGGATTTCCGTAATGAAGGCCTTTTTTTCCCAAAGTATTTAAATTTTGAGTAATGTTTTGGTGACTGGTTTTCAGCATGGAAGGGGCCCCCCCCAACCCCCCCGGTTGAGATGTCTCAGTTGAGAATTCAATCAGATAATGGTCTGATCAGGGTACCGGAGTTATACTGGGGATTGGGATCAGATGATTGGGATTCTTTTGAGGGAAGAATATAAGATTAAGAATGTTCACTTTGTTGTGGGTGGGCTTTTTATGATTTGTTTGAAGCTTAGTTGCTCCATGGCATTGAGAAAAGCTGAGGCTTGTGGGTTTTGGAGAGGAGAGGTTGAAATCTCCTAGGAGGACTGTTTTTTCTTACTTGAAATATTACAGACTTCCTGGAGTATATTTGTGAGTCCGCTGGGGCCTGCAGTTGGAGGTCTGTAGATTAAGCAGAAAGCAATATATCGATTTTCAATGATGAGGAGATTAATATCTGATAATTTATTAGAGCTGTGTAATGTGAAATTTAGAGACTCCTTTATAATGGCGAGGATGCCACCTCCATGTTTATTTGATCTGGGCGTGTGAAAAATTGAGTAGTTGGGAACCTTGAGTTGATTCAAAAGGACATTATCCAGATAGTTGAGCTAGTTCTCAGTTATAAAAATTCTGTCTGGGGGGAAGTCTTGTATATAGTCAGTTATAATTGGGATTTACTTTCTAATAGATCTTGCATTAATGTAAGCGCATCTTAGCGTTATGTTTACACTGTTGTCCTTCTTTTGGTCAGTGGAGGCTATATCAACCATATTAACGTGAATTAATCTTCTAATGTACTTGTGCTTTTGGAACGTGTGTTGTAGTTTAAATGGCGGTGGCACTGTGATGTCATCATGGATCTCGTGGAGGGTTGGGATAGGTTGGCTATGAATATGTGTATAGAGTTGTGCATTGATTTTGAGTGTGAAGGATGATATGATCCTTGGTCCGATTCTTTTTAACATCTTTGTTAGTGATATAGCGGAAGGGCTGTCGGGTAAGGTTTGCCTCTTTGCAGATGATACCAAAATCTGCAATAGAGTAGACACCCAGGAAGGTGTAGATTAGATGAGGAGGGATCTAGCTAAGCTTGAAGAATGGTCTAGAATTTGGCAGCTGGGATTTAATGTTAAAAAATGTAAGGTCATGCATTTGGGCTGCAGCAATCCAAGGGAGCAATACAGTATAGGAGGTGGAGTACTTTTGTCCACTAAAGAAGAACGGGACCTAGGCGTGGCTGTGTCTGATGATCTTAAAGTAGCTAAACAGGTAGAAAAGGCGACAGCAAAAGCTAGAAGGATGCTTGGGTGCATACAGAGAGGAATGGCTAGCAGAAAAAAGGAGGTGATAATGCCTCTGTATAAGTCTTTGGTGCGACCTCATTTGGAGTATGGTGTGCAATTCTGGAGACCGCACCTTCAAAAGGATGTGAACAGGATGGAGTCGGTGCAGAGGGTGGCTACTAAAATGATTAATGGGCTTCATTATAAAGCATATGAGGACAGACTTAAGGATCTTAATATGTACACCTTAGAGGAAAGGCGGGATAGAGGTGATATGATTGAGATGTTTAAATACCTCCGTGGCATAAATGTTCAGGGAGAGAGCCTCTTTCAATTGAAAGCAAGTTCTGCTACGAGGGGACATGGGATGAGGGTGAAGGGAGATAGATTCAGGAGTGATATGCGGAAATATTTCTTTACAGAAAGAGTAGTGGATCCATGGAATAGTCTCCCAGTGGAGGTGGTAGAGATGAGGACAGTAACTGAATTCAAAAAAGCATGGGACTAACACAGAGGAACTCTAAAGGTAAAAAGTGGACTGTTGTAGTTGTTGTTATGGAAGGACAGACTAGATAGGCCATGTGGTCTTTTTCTGTCATCATGTTTCTATGTTTCTATGATCAGTGCACAGAGTATCAGCGAGCCTATTATTGCAGCATTCATTTTTTGTTGTTGTTGTTGTAAGGGGGAAGAAATTGCAGAAAGGCTTGGCTATACAGTGATTCAAGACTGAGTGCTTAATAGGGAGAGATTTAGCTGAGTCAGTGGTTATGGCATCTTAGACAGACTGAAGTAAGCTTGTATTGTGAAATGCTCTATATATCAAATTGATTTACGTGGCTATGTGTCTATAAAGAGCAATGTGTGATGTTTAATGGTCAGAGGTGTGGTGAGGGAGAGGTACCATATGGTTGAGAGAACAATAGCATGGAAAGGAAAATCTGTGAGGATACAACTGTAAGCAATTTATCTAAGTAATCAATACCGAGAGAAGTGCACTAGCTAGAACTACGGTAGTTGTAAATTACATCAATGGATAGTAGGGTGCAAATACAATATGTATGTGTGGGGATTAAAAGAGATATAGTAGTTACTCATCTGTAACAGGTGTTCTCCAGGAGCAGCAGGAATCAGTCCTCACATATGGGTGACATCGACGTCGATGGAGCCCCCATGCGGAGCATTTCCCCAGCTTTCTAAGAAAGCCTTTGGGAATACACCCACGCATGCGCGGTCCCCTTCCCGCCCAAAGGTGCCATCTTCCTCAATCAAATGACATAGCTAAAAAACAGCACAAAAAACACAATGAACTATGTACAACTGCAACTCCCAGGGGAGGAGGGAGGATTGTGAGGACTGATTCCTGCTGCTCCTGGAGAACACCTGTTACAGGTGAGTAACTACTCTTTCTCTAGGACCAAGCAGGAAGTCAGTCCTCACATATGGGTGACTCCCTAGCTCTGGGCTACCAGGAACCCAGGCTGAACAAGAGAACTCCCTCTGTGAAGCCGTAGCATGAAGGAAAGAATTTTACTGAGATCAGAACCCCTCGGTAGCCCAACAAGAGGGCAGGAGGGTAGGAGTTGCCTAAACCTCAAAGAGATTCCGGAGTACTGCCTGACCAAAAGCACTGTCCCTACGGGACTCCCTCTCCAGGCAGTAATGGGCTGCAAAAGTCTGGCTTGAGGACCAAGTTGCAACCCTACAGATGTCTGCCAACTGTACAGAGCGGAGATGAGCTACTGATGCAGCCATGGCCCGGACACGGTGGGCTGTAACTCGACCCCACAAGGGAAGGTCTGCTGACCTGTAAGTCCAGGTGATACAGTCCACCACCCATATGGACAAGATACGCTTGGAGACAGGAACCCCCAAGTTGTTCGGGTCAAAGGAGACGAAGAGCTGAGTGGCTCTTCTATGACCCTTAGTACGCTCAAGGTAGAAAGACAAGGCCCTTCTACAGTCCAGGGTGTGGAGGACTTCTTCAGCCCTGCTTGCATGGGGCCTAGGGAAGAATGTGGGAAGAACCACCTCCTGGTTGAGGTGGAAGGAGGAGACCACCTTCGGTAGGAACTTAGGATGAGGCCCAAGGACCACCCTGTTCTTATAGAAACGAGTATATGGCCTGTCACAGACCAGGGCCTGAAGTTCACTCACTCGCCTGGCCAAAGTCAGTGCCACTAGGAAGAAAGTCTTCCAAGAAAGGAAGCAAAAAGGGCACGTAGCCATAGGCTCAAAGGGAGGACGAGTAAGCTGTTGCAAAACCACATTCAACTCCCTCTCAGGGGCAGGTGGACAGAGAGGAGGCTTTAGCAGGAGCAAGCCCCTGAGGAACTTGGCCACCAGGGGGTGAACTGACAAAGAGTGCCCCTCTACCATTGAGTAGTGGGCTGCTAGAGCAGAGAGGTGTACCCTAACCGAATTGGACTTAAGACCCTGATTAGACAAGTGCAGCAGGTACTGAAGCACTACTGGCACAGGACAGGAGAAGGGGTTTTCCTGGCGCTGATCACACCACAGGGAGAACTGCCTCCATTTCAGGGCATAGGTCTTTCGGGTGGATTGCTTCCTTGAAGCTAAGACAACCTCTTCCACGTCCTGAGGCAAGCCCCAGGGAGCCAGTACTAACCTTGCAGCTTCCAGGCCATCAAATTGAGAGCTTTGAGATTGGGATGCAGAAGGGATCCCTGATCCTGAGAAAGATTGGGTTGAAACCCCAGAGGAAGAGGGGTGTCCACCGCCAGTTGAAACAGGAGGGGAAACCAGGGTTGCTTTGGCCACCTGGGGGCCACCAGGATGACCGAGGCCCTGTCCCTTAGAATCTTGAACAAGGCCCGAGCCACCAGGGACGTGGGAGGGAACGCATACAGTAGGCCCTGGGACCATGAGATCAGGAAGGCATCCGCCGCCAATCTTTTGGGATGCGGCTGCCTGGAGCAGCTGCCTGTTCAGGGGACTGGCAAAGAGGTCGATAGACGGAAGTCCCCACCTCAGAAAAATGGTCTGGACCACTAAGGGGTGCAGTTGCCACTCGTGAGGCTGTAGAACCCTGCTCAATCTGTCTTGCAGAAAGTTTTCCTGGCCAGGAAAATAGACAGCCCTCAGCAGCATGTGGTGTTGAAGGGCAAAGGAGCAGAGGGCCTGAGTCTCCCGACACAGGAGCCCTGACCCTGTGCCTCCCTGCTTGTTGACATAAAACATTGCCACTTGGTTGTCGGTCTGCACCAAGACAGCCTGGTGGGCCAGGCTATGGGCGAAGGCCTTGAGGGCTAAACGTATCGCCCTGAGTTCTAGCAGGTTGATCTGCTGAGTGGCCTCCCATGGGGACCACAAGCCCTGTGTGCACTTGTCCAGGCAATGCGAACCCAGGGCCGGCCCGTCCATTGAGCAAGAATGTTTTTTGCACAGGGCCCCACGTTTCAGGGGGCCCCGCGCAAAGAACATTCTGCTTTTTTTAAAAATGAAATTAAAAAAAAAACAAAACGGGCCGCTGCTGCCGCGGCAGCATGGAGTGTCCCACGGGGCCCCCTCTGCCCGGCTGAACTCTCCCGGCGTGGCTGAAGCCCTCTGCTCCGGCTTGCAGATACGTGAAGGGAGAGTGTCTCCCTCGCGTCTCTGTTAAGCCCGCAGGGGCAGATGGGAAATTTCCCATCAGCCCCTGCTTCCCATCAGCCCCTGCAGGCTTAACAGAGACGTGAGGGAGAAACTCTCCCTTTGTGTATCTGCAAGCCGGAGCAGAGGGCTTCAGCCGCGCCGGGAGAGTTCAGCCGGGCAGAGAGGGCCCCGCGGGACACTCCATGCTGCCGCGGTGGCAGCGGCCAGCTTTTTTTTAAATTTTAATTTCCATGAGCCGATGGGCTGTGGGCTGATGGGGGGGGGGGGGTTAGGACTGGTAATGGGCTATGGGGGGGGGGTTAAGACTGGTAATGGGCTGTGGGCTGATGGGGGGGGTTAGGACTGGCTGGAAATGGGCTGATGGGGTTAGGACTGGAAGTGGGCTGATGGGGGGTTAGGACTGGTAATGGGTTATGGGGGGGGGGCTTAAACTGAAAATTGGGTGATGGGTGGTTAGGACTGGAAGATGGTTGACGGGGGGCTAGGACTGGTAATGGTTGGGGGGTTGCTAGGACTGGAAATAGGCTGAGCGGAAGGGGAGGCTTGAACTGCAAATAGCTGATGGGGAGGGAGCTTGGAATGGAAATGGGCTGTGAGGGAAGGGAGCTAGGACTGAAAATGGGCTGATGGAGCAGCTAGGATAGGACTGGAAATGGGCTGTTGGGGGGAGCTAAGATTGGAAATGGGCTGTGGTGGGGGCTTGAATTGAAATGGACTCATGGAGGGGCTAGAACTGGAAGTAGGCTCATGGGGGGGCTTGGACTGGAATTGGGCTGAGTGGAGGGGAGCTATGATTTGACATGGGCTGATGATGGAGCTAGGAAATGACTAGAAATGGGCTGATGGGGGGGCTAGGATTGGAAATGAGCTGATGAAGGGACTAGAAGGGAATGGATGCTGGGTGAGACTGGAACTAGAAGGGAGCTGATGTTGGGGGAGGATTAGAATGGGATGGGGCTGGGAGAGTAAAATGGAGAGGGGAAAAATATTTTGTGTGGGAGGGATGAAAAATCTATAATTGGCCGGGTATTGGGAGAGTAAGTGGGGATTGAGGATGGAGGGGTAAAATTTGTGAGGATGAAATAGGAATGAGGAAAAAGTAAAAGGAGAAAGATTAGTATGTTAAAGCAGATGTAGAGAGAGAGAATGGAAAAAAAAGGACAGGAAGAAAGGACAAATGGACAGCAGATGGAGAGTTAGCAGAAAACATGAAGAAACCAGAAGAAAGTGGCTGGACCAATTGCAACTGAAAAAAAATGCACAAAAGGTAGAAAGATATCTCTTTATTTTGAATTTATTAACTGGAATATGAAAGCTCTGGGAAATGTGCATCATTAACGTCTGTGCTTTGTTTGGTACAAGAGGAAATTAATTTATAGTTTTATTTCTACAGTGTTGCTGTACATTCCAAGTTTGGCTTTTGGGGTTCCCAGTTTAATTATTGCCTTCCTGTTTCTAAATTGTGATTCCTTGTTTGGTGATGGTCTATGTTCTGCATGTGTAACTGAGCTGAGGTATTCTGTTTATGTAATTTCTATTTGACATTGCCACTTGTTCTCTTTCCCCAGTATTCTCTGAAACGTATTGGTTTAATATTTGCAGTGTTGCCTTTTGATAGGTAGGGTATGGTGCTTTGTGAGTCCTGGTAATGCTGTCAGGATACGGCGGGTTTGCTATGGGTTCTAAATGGGCAGTGTTTGTAGTAGCTCCTAATGTGCCTGGCGGTTGGCACTGGATTATAGTAATGTAGAAATCTTTTAGTCTTTCTTTATCCATACATTCATTAAGAGACATGTTTACTAAAAGTTAGTGTATGGTAACATTATGCAAATATTTATGCAAATAAGGCCACTTATGCAAATGAGGCCCCGCACCGAGTCTCCGCACATGGCCCCGCACCCCCCTTGGGCCGCCCCTGTGCGCACCCAAGTCCTGCAAGGAGGCATCGGTTGTGAGTACCACTGTGGGAACAGGTACCTGAAAAGGAATCCCCTGTAGCAGGTTGGGGGAGTGTAGCCACCACTGCAGGGAGTTCAGGAAGGGTTTGGACACCCTCTGAGGTTGCCTGTGGCCTGCCTCCACTGAGTTCTGAGACACCACTGTGCACTGTCGATGCCATATGGCCTAGAAGTCGTAGGCAAAGCCTGGCGGAAACCAGTGGGTTGCTTATGATCCCGGTAGGCCAAGGTTATCAGCCTTTCCACCCTGTCCTCTGGCAAGTAAGTCTTCGCTTGCAGGGAGTCCAACCTTGCCCCTATGAACTCTAGGTTCTGGGAGGGGAGCAAAGTGGACTTTGCGACGTTTATGACAAAACCTAGTTGCTGAAGGAGAGACACAGTACGGAGGGTGGCTTGCCTGGCCTCCTGGAGAGTCTGACCCCTGATGAGCCAGTTGTCCAGGTAGGGGAAGACAAATATACCCTGGTTTCTCAAGTAGGCCGCTACCACAGCTAGGCACTTTGTGAAAACTCATGGGGCGGAGGTTAGGCCAAAGGGCAGTACCCTGTACTGAAAATGGCTTCCTGCCACCACGAACCTGAGGTACTTTCTGTGGTCTGGATGAATGAGGATGTGAGTGTACGCATCCTTTAGATCTAAGGAGCATAGCCAATCTCCCTGCTGGAGGTAGGGCAGTAGTGTTCCAAGAGTGAGCATCTTGAACTTCTCTTTTTCCAAGAACTTGAGATTTCTCAGGTCCAGAAATGGCTGGAGACCTCCAGTCCATTTTGGCACAAGAAAGTACCGGGAGTAGAAGCCCTGTCCCCACAGATTTGGAGGTACAGGCTCTACCGCCTTGTCTTGAAGCAGACCTAGCAGTTCCTGGAGAAGGAGTTCCTGATGCAGAGGAGGCCGCGGAGGCTCCCCTGGGAAGTAGGTAGGGGGTACCTGATTGAAATGGAGCAGATAGCCCTGTTGGACTATGCTCAGTACCCAAGCATCCCTTGTGATGGGTGGCCACTGGTGGGCAAACAGGACCAAGCGACTCCCCGTGCTGAGGTGGGCCAGCAGGGGTGGAGAGGCTATGCAGAGGGAGTCAAAAACCCCCTCCCTGCTGAGTAGGAGCAGGAGCTGGAGGCTTGGGGGCTTTCTGCCTACGGGGCCCATGTCCCTACCCCTTGGCCTGCTATCCCTGCTGGGGAGCTGGGGAGGCCTAATAATGAGGGAAAGGTTTGTAGGCAGGCACCTTACTCGGGTAAAAGGGGCAGAAGTTTTCCTAGACAATCTTGTCCTCGTTAGAGTCTCAGTCTCGAGCTCAGCGGCCTTTTCGGCCATGGGCTTGCCGAAGAGGTTTTCACCCCGGCATGGGACATCGACGAACTTGTCTTGCACCCATGGCTCGAGGCCGATGACTGTAGCCATGCCTGGCATCGAGCAGCGATGCTGGCTGCCGCTACACAGGCTGAAGCCTCGAAGCCATCGTAGGCTGCCCGGGAGATGATTTTGGAACATTCCTGGACCCCTGAGGACAAGGATTGGAACTTCTGCAAAGGTTCCCCAGAGAGACCAGCCGAGAACCCGGCTACCTCTTTAGTCAGGTCCCGCAAGTACATGCCCATGTACAGCTGGTAGGCTTGGACACGGCAAGCAAGCATCGAGCCCTGGAAGCACTTTCTGCCGATGGCATCCAGAATTCGGGCCTCCCTGCCAGGGGGCACCATGGAGTGCATCTTCTGGCTCTTCAAATGATGCATGGCCAATTCCACAACCATAGAATGGTGCGGCAGCTGCGCCTTCTGAAAACCAGGGCTCTTCAGGACTCGATACATGGAATCGATCCGCTTGCTCAAAACTGGCGCCGAGGCCGGAGCCTCCCACATTCGGAAGAGGAGCCGTTCCAGCATCAGAGGAACTGGCACAGTAAAGGCCTCCCTCGGGGGAGAGTCATACTGGAGGGCATCGAGCTCTTCGGCTTGAGGCTCCTCCTCAGGGTCGGCAGGAACATTCAAGGCCTTGGCCAGGTCCTTAACGAACTCCGAGAACCGGGTATCCTCCGGAGGGGACCTACTCCGGGGCTTGGACTGCGGCGAGTCCAAAGGGACACACCGAGTCCGAAAAGTATTGGTGAACTCCTCGTCCTCCATCTCTCATGCAGACTCATCCAAAGAAGAGTTGAGGGGCTCCGACGTGCGGGTTCAGGCAACACCCACCCCGACGCCGGGGCCATCGGCATCGACGCCCTCGGTCCCGAATGGGAGGTCGAGGGAGACCGTGACCGAGACCGGACTCGGGCCTTCATGGCTTCGAGAACCGGCTCTGTCTCCGGAGTCAACTTAGACGTCGACGTCCCGGTGGTCGGGGCAGATGCACCAGTCAGGCTGGCCATCAGCCTGACAAAACCTGACATTGGCTCCCTAGGAGGAGAGTCCTCGAGGACAACAGGACTTACGTGCTCGACAGACTCCGGCTCTACACAGGATACCTTAGTTGGCTTCTCCAGCTCCCAGGGCCCGGGGCGGCGGTCAGGGGTCCGAGATCTGGCCTTCGAGGAACCAAAAGCTTCCTCCGACGCCGCCCTCATGAGCTCTCTCTTCTTCTTATGCTCCCGACTGGAGGACCCCCTTTCAGAGGAACCCTGACGAAGCTCGGGGTCCGACTCCCGAGACGTCGAGGCCTCTGACTTGGTCCGGGCCCGTCCGGAGGCCGAGTCCAAGAAAATCCTCTCCTTCTGATGCTTCCGGTTCCTGAGTGCCTTGATGGACATTTTGCCACATGGGACACAGACCTTGGGATCATGGTCAGGCCCGAGGCAGCACAGGCAGCAGTCGTGTGTGTCGGTAAGAGACATGAGTTTCTTACAACGATCACACTTCTTAAAACCACTGGAGGCCATCGGGGAAAAAAGGGCCCCTGCGAGGTCAAAGGACCGGCCCTCCAGGGAAAAGAAAAAAAGAGTGCGAACGCATGCCATGAAGGGCAAAAAAACGAAAAATAGAGATAGGGTCGATACCGGCGTACCGAACCCAGGCGGGAAGGGGAACCGGCGTCGAACCAGACAAAAAGAGGTGTGAGAATCGCAGAAAAAAATCCAAATTTTTCCGGGTGACAAGGACAGACGTCCGCTGGGCTCCACGGAAAAAGAAAGACTGAGCAAGATGGCACTTTTGGGCGGGAAGGGGATCGCGCATGTGTGGGTGTATTCCCAAAGGCTTTCTTAGAAAGCTGGGGAAATGCTCCGCATGGGGGCTCCATCTACGTCGATGTCACCCATATGTGAGGGATGACGTCCTGCTGTGTCCTGGAGAAATAGTAATGTACCTTATTCGCTGTAGAGGGGTATTCTTCCCGGCATCTAAATTCCCCGCTTAAAGCCTCTGGTGAAGCCCTCAGGCACGGGTGTGCCTGAAAGCGCTGTGCTTTAAAGGGCAGCTTGGCTACACGGTGATGCTGCACTGAAGAAAACCAGAGAGAATTAAAAAAGGGGAACAGAAAAAAAATACGGCGCTGAGGCACTGATGGTTCTGGGCTCAAAGGCAGGCAAACTGTACACGACCAAAAAAAGGAAAACAGAAAAGGGCAAAAATACTACCAATTACCATGATACTTTTTCCAGGGTGCAGATGAACATCTGAAGGACTCTGAGGAAAAACAAAGACTGAGGTAACATGGCTCCCTTAGGTGGGAAGGCAACAACACATGCGTGGTGGATCTCCCAAAGGTTTCTTTGAAAGCTGGGGAGAGTCACCGCGCAGGCTCAGTTGATGACATTACCCTCATAAGTGAGGACCGACTTACCTCTTGGTCCCAAAGAAAACATGAGGAGGGATCTAGTACAATCTGAAGATTGTCAAGAATTTCGCAGCTGAGATTTAATGCTTTAAAAAATATGGGTCAGGCATTTGGGCTGCAAAATTACAAGGGAACTGTACAGTATAGGGTGTGACATGCTTCTGCCCATGAAAGAAGAATGAAGACCTAGGGGTGATTGTTTCTGATTAAAGGTGGCTAATCAGATAGAAAAGGTGACAACAGAAGTCAGGATGCTTGGGTGCATATGGAGAGTGGCCAGGCAGACAAAGTGACTGCAAAAGCCAGAAAGATCCTTGGGTGCATATGGTACTCTAGGGAAAGCTCTGCACACAGCATTTTAAAATTCTGCATGTTATATTAGTTATTTTTTGTGCAGAATTCCCCCCTTATAAGGCCTATCTCCTCCCTTAGACCATATATCCAAGTGAATTCCTGGTTCACTCTTAAACATGAGATGGGCACAGGGATTATTCGGGCAGGGATGTGTGCATATTTTTCATTTTGTTTTGGTTTCTCTTTTACATTTTTCATTTTGTAACTTTTGTTTCGTTACATTTATTTTGAACAATGCAAAACAAGCAAATGATAGTTTAAGAAAAAAAGAAAGAAAAATGAGCTAAGGCATTATAATTTCTTAAGTTTTATTTATTTGACTAGGTTTATATACCGCTTTTCACAGTGGTCAAAGTGGTTTACAGAGAACTGGATGAAACACAAGGAACGTTTACATTATTACAGATAACTTTGTACAAGGAACGAGGAGTAGGGCGATTGGGATGGTTAATATATATATATATATGGTTAACTATGTACAGGATGATGAACTGTCTGTGTGTTCTTGTGGTGCTTAATATGTTGACTCCATTCCTTTCCTTATGATTCCTAGTATTCTATTTGCCTTCTTGGCTGCCGCTGTACACTTATCCACGATGACGCATAAATCCTTTTCCTGGGTGGTAATTCCTAATGTGGAACCTTACATTGTGTAACTATACTTTGGGTTGTTCTTTCCTAGATGCATAACTCTGCACTTGTCCACATTAAATTTCATCTGCCATTTGGATGTCCAGTCTTTCAATTTATCAAAGTCTCCTTGTCATTGGGACTCCCTCTCCAGGCAGTAGTGAGTTGCAAAGGTGTGGAATGAAGACAGGTGGTGGCCCGGCAGATGTCCATCATTGGGACAGAGCGCAAGTTTGCAACCAAGGTCACCATAGCCCTGCTGCTGTGAGCCGTGACTCAGTGCTCCAGCAGGAGCTCAGCCTGTTTGTAGGTGAGGGCAATGCATTGCGCAACCCAGGTGGACAGGGTCCGTTTGGTCACCGCCTCCCCCAGCCAGGTGGGGTCATAGGAGATGAAAAGCTGGGAAGCTTTGCGATGGCCCTGGGTATGCTGCAGGAAGGAGGACAGGGCCCTCCTACAGTCCAGAGTATGAAGTATAGCCTCTGCGTTGCTGACGTGAGGCCGTGAGAAGGTGGCGGGGAGCACTACCTCCTGATTGAGGTGGAATGAGGAGACCAACTTCAGCAGAAATTTGGGGTGCGTGCAAAGCACGACCCTGCTCTTATAGAACCTCTCATATGGTGGCTCTGCCACCAGAGCCTCAAGCTCGCTGACCCTGCGAGCGGAGGTGAGCGCCACCAGGAAGGCAACTTCCCAGGAGAGGTACCGCAGGTGGCAGGTGGCTAGGGGCTCAAATGGCGGCCAGGTGAGCCGCATCAGCACTATGTTAAGGCCCTATTCCACTGGGGGCGGGCAGACTGGGGGCTTGGAGAACAGTAGGCCCCACAGGAAGTGGGTGATGAGGAGCTGAAGCAGGTGATAAGGGGCTGAACCTAGAGAGACTCGCCCTTGATAGGGTGGTGGTGTGCAGAAGGGGCACACAGGTGCACCCTGACTGAATTGGACTTGAGTCCAGCATGGGAAAGGTATAGCAGGAATTGCAAGATTAGCCGCACCGGGCAGGAGAAAGGGTCTGCCCATTTCTCTGAGCACCGCATGGAGAATCTCCACCAATTGAAGGCGTAAGCACGTCTTGTGGGCGACATGGGAGGCCTGTAGAACCTCCTCCACCTCCTCTGAGAGGTTACAGGGAGCTAAGGTTACCCATTCAGCAGCCATGCTGAACGACAGAGACCCCAGGTTGGGGTGAAAGAGGTAGCCTGAGTCAGCAGCCCTGGGGAGTTCCCAAGAGAGACCGATGGTTCTGTCGCTAGACAGAGCAGCCTTGGGAACCATGGCTGCCTGGGTCACCAGGGAGCTACCAGGATTAGCGACACCCTGTCCCAAAGGACCTTGACTAGGGTCTTGGCAACCAGCGGCATGGGTGGGAAGGTGTATGGAAGACCTTCCGACCACAAGATGAGAAAAGCGTCTGCCGCTACCTGAGATGGGTGAGGTTAGTGAGAGTAGAAGCAGGTCAGCTGGGCACTGGTTGGACTGGCAAAGAGGTCCATCTGGAGAGTCCCCCAGAGCCAGAATAGCCTGTGGGCTACTCCGGGGTCTAGCTGCCATTCATGCGGTTGCAGGACTCTGCTTAGCCTGTCCACAAGGACATTGTCTTGGCCCGGCAAGTAGACCACTCAGGAGCATCTCCTGGCTGATTGCATATGAGCAGAGGGCTACTGCCTCCTGGCAGAGGGTGTAGGAGCCCGTGCCTCCCCGTTTGTTCATGTAGAACAGAGATTCCCAACTCCAGTCCTGGAGGGCCAAACACCATTCAGGTTTTCAGGCTGTCCCTAATACATACTGTCCAACAAAAAAGCACGGATCCACGTGCAACCAACACACCCAGTACAAAAAAAATGGATAGCAGAGGAAGGAATCTTTTACTGAACACCTAATAGCCAAGGCCCGACACAGGCCGTGTTTCGCTATGCCTTCATCAGGGGCTTTTCTGGCTAAAATATACAACATATAAAAAATATAAACACATACAAATGAGTAATAAATATGTAAAACTAAAATTATTAAAACATATAAATCAATAAATTTATTTATTTATTTATTTAACAATTTTTATATACCGTCTTTCTACAAGTCAAGACAGTTTACGTAGAACAATTTATAGCAGTGTGTTTCAACTGTTTACATGGAACATAACATTGTATACATATAGTAACAAGAATAACTATATACATGGAACATAGCATTGGATACATATAGTAACAAGAATAACTATGTACAGCGATCATAGATCAACTATTTACATATGAAATTATGAGGGGACATCTGTAGTGTAATAGAGTTTAAGTGATGGAGGAGAAGGAGGGGGTGTAACAAGTGAAATGCTAAGGTGGGAGGGAATAATGTTCCAGGAAAAGATGGGTTTTTAACTTCTTACGGAACTCAGAGTGGGAGGAACAGTTCCGAAGTTCAGGAGGAAGGGTATTCCATAAGGAAGGGGCATAGAGGGAGAAGGCCCTGTTATTAGTAGATTGTTTGCAGGTTCTCTTGTCAATAGGGATGGTCAGTAAGTTTTTGGTAATAGAGCGGTGTGGTCTTGTGTTCAAATAAATTCAAATAGGCACCATAAAATCATATGGAGTGATTTCAATGGGGCCGCGGCTGCGATCGCGATCGCGAACCACTACCGCGGCTTTGTAAACAAGCCCCTTAGTATCAAAACAAAACCCTATCGTCAAGCCAAGTCAAAAAATGTTTTTCGGTATTCTGATTTTCTTCCCGTTAGAATTTTTAAAGCCGATCGTAACCTGAGTTGGAGGACCAATGATCTTAAAATCAAAGTTTTCTTACTTGCAATATGCCATCTAAATCAAAGATTACAATATCTTGTTCTCTTCGCTGCTTAATCTCAAAATCACAACCGACTCTTCTGTCAGAAGACACCAGCGTCTGCCCTGTGGGTAAAGCAGGTTTTTAGCAGGAAATATAACCACTCAGGATTGACAGGAGTATGCAAATCACAACCCAGATGGCTACCTAAATTTAAAGGTGGGGTTTTGATATAAATTCTTACATTAAGGAGGCAGTTATTGATCGAAAATAAGAGTAAAAATACTAAATCTCACATGCTAATTCATAAACTTGATTATGTATATGTGAGTCACCAGAATTTATAGGAGATCAAACGCTTAATAGTATAAAAACTCCGACCATGGAGGATCATAGAGATATATTACTGCAAGACCATAGGTCCCTCCATGATATTCCACAAACCACACTGTCAGTCTCCCAATCAAGGGCATTCTACATCATTTTTGTGTTAAAAACTTTTAGAAAAAAAAGGAATTGTGAATATAGTTAGAGATGTAATTTGTATTATTGTTGGTCAATTGTTAAAGGAAAACAGACAAATCATCTTCCATATTCAAACCATTGGGATATAAACTATCCAAATTAAAAATATACTGTTTCAGACGCAAAATGTTTTTTGCAATATCTCCCCCCCCCCCCTCCAATTCAACTTTAACTTCTTAATTACAAAAAATTTTAAATCAGATATTTTATGATTTTGCTCTAGCCAATGAGTAACCAGGGGCTTATCTACCAGACCTCTGTTGATACAACTCCTGTACTCAATGATTCTATGACGAATAGGACTTGTAGACATTCCCACATATAGTTTATTGCAGGGGCACTCTATTACATACACTACATGACTGGTTAAACAGTTGGAGAAATCATCTAAATAGAAAACGCATTTATTAATCGGATGAGTGTACTGATTTCTAACAGAAAGGGCATGAACACACAAAGAACATCTACCACACTGGAAATGTCCCTTATATTTTGAGAGGAATTTTCGTTCAGTAAACGCAGATGGAACAAGCATATTTATTTTATTTATTTATTTAACATTTCTTATATACCGCGCTATTTATCATCAGTGCGGTTTACATTAAAATATTGTAACACTTGGTCAGATACATTTGGCCGTCATTTACATAGAACAGGGATTTAACATGGAGGTAAACTTGGGGAAACTATATACATTCAAGTCCATATACATAAACTTGGGGAAACTATATACAATTCAGATACATTACATGTTCGAGATGAATACACAGTATAGTTTTGCATCATATAGCGGTTGTTTGATGTAGTGAGGGTGTGGGTGAAATACGGGGAGGGATATCGGGATGAGTATAATGCAAGAGAAAAAGGTGGTGTTTGAGAGCTTTTCTGGACTAAGGTCCCTAATTGCTCTAATGCTAGGGGGGAGTTTGTTCCAGCACGCAGGGGCGTAGTTTGAGAATGCCCTATTAATGGTGATCTGGTTGAGCTTTGTGGATTCAATTGGTATTAGTAGCATGTCAGCGGCCAGTGATCTCCTGGATCTGTTGTTGGAGAGTGTGTGATGAGGTCAGAGATGGAAGCTGGAGATATCTTGTTGAAAGCCTTGTAGGTAATGAGGAGGGTTTTGTATAGGATTCTACAGTGGAGTTCCTTTAGAATGGGGGAGATTTGTTCGGTCCTTGCGGCTCCGTAGAGCACACGGGCTGCTGCATTCATGGCTAGCTGCAGAGGGTTGAGGGTACTCTTTGGGAGACCATGTAGAACTATGTTGGCATAATCGAAGTGCGGTGTGATTAGTGCTTCGAAGATGGTGCGGAAATCGCCAGGTTCCATCATGGGTCTAAGATGCCGTAGGGTTTTGATCTTGAAGTAGATGGTTTTGACCGTTCGTTTGATATGTTCCTTGAAGTCCAGTTGTTGATCGAGTATTACCCCAAGATATCATATATTGGGTTTGATTGGGAGTTCCGTGTCTCTGACTTTGAGCGTTGGTGGGGGAGAGTAGCATTTATTCCTTGTGATTATTAGGACTTCGGTTTTTTTGAAGTTTATCCGGAGGTTCTAAGTAGCCAGTCCGTTATTGCGTTGAAGCAGTTG
Organism: Ichthyophis bannanicus; assembly: GCA_033557465.1. Taxonomy (NCBI): domain Eukaryota; kingdom Metazoa; phylum Chordata; class Amphibia; order Gymnophiona; family Ichthyophiidae; genus Ichthyophis; species Ichthyophis bannanicus. The sequence continues at coordinate 540,276,037 of CM066034.1, read as the reverse complement.
ACTAGCACTGTGTAGTCAGGACAAGTGATGGTTATGGGTGTAAATAGTAGTACATCATCGGCGTACATAAGGCAAGATATGCCAAATGAACGGGCGATGTCGCAAATTGGCTGCATATAGATGTTGAAGAGCAGCGCAGAGAGGGAGGAGCCTTGGGGTACGCCTTGTGTCTGCCGGAAAGGTTCGGAAGTGGCATTTTCAATACGGACTTGTTGCCATCTGTTTTCGAGGTAGGATTTGCACCAGTTCCAAGCTTGGTCATGAATTCCCTTCTCATGTAGCCGCGTAAGAAGCTGTGGATGGTCTACAGAGTCAAACGCTGCTGCTATATCGAGGAAAATTAGCGCAAAGCCCTTCTTTATACTGTCTATTCCATTGATCAATGAACTGGTTAATGTTGTTAGAGTTTCAATACCGTGGGCTTCTCTGAATCCATGTTGAGCGGGATCTAACGGTGAGGATGAGTCAACATGCTGCTGGATCTGTCTCAGGGTTAATTTCTCGAGAATTTTAGCTAGTAATGGGATACTAGAGATTGGTCTGTACGAGTCTTCTTTCTTTGGATCAAGTTTATTTATTTATTTATTTATTTAACAGTTTTTATATACCGCACTATTCATCATCAGCACGGTTTACTTTTTAACAACCTTGTACTTAAGCATAAAACATATGTCAAGTTTACAGCTAACAGGGAGTGAAACCAGGATAATGGGGATAACGAAAAGATAAGGTAATAACAAATATTCATAACTATTTACAGCAAATTAGCATAAGATTTTGATCTTCGTAGGTTAGGGATTGCGAGATTTTAATTTTGGGCGAGCAATGGAGTTTAGAGGCCTTACTTGATTAACCATAGTCATTGGTTTGGGTTGGAAGGGGGGGGGAGGTGGGGAGCTAATGCCTTGGGAGAAGTATTGAAGGAAGAGGTGTGTTTTTAGAGATTTTCTGAATTGGGACAGGTCTTTCTGTGATCTGATGTTAGGAGGTAGCATGTTCCAACATCTAGGGGCGAAGGATGAGAATGCTCTCATGGTAGTCATCTGTGTGAGTTTTGTTAGGTCTTTTGGGACCGTTAGTGTGTTTTCTGTTACAGATCTTCTGGCTCTGGTGTTTTGAGAGTGGTGAAGGATGTCAGAAAGCGAGGATGGTGAGATTTGGTGGAACGCTTTGAAGGTCAAGAGAAGGGTTTTGTATAAGAACCTACATGTTATTGGGAGCCAATGTAGTTCAAACAGGATGGGGGTAATATGTTGACTCCTTGAAGCCCCATATAGAACTCTGGCTGCTGTATTCATGGCCAACTGTAGAGGGTTCAACGTGCTCTTGGGAAGGCCATGTAGCACAATGTTTGCATAGTCGAAGTGAGGGGTGACTAATGCCTGGAAGGTTGTGCGGAAGTCGTTTGGTTCGAGCATGGGTCTGAGGGGTTGTAGAGTCCTGATCTTGTGATAGTTGGATTTTACTGTACTTTTTATATGTTTTTTGAAATCCAGCCGCTGGTCCAGTATGACACCAAGGTAACGTATCATGGTTTTGACTGGTAAGTCAGCATCTCTTGTTCTTAACGTTGGTGGAGGAGAGAAGTCTTTATTCCTTGTGACAATCAGGACTTCTGTTTTTTTAAAATTGATTCAGAGATTTTGTGTGAGCAGCCAATCTGAGATTGCATTGAAGCAGGTGGTTAAAGGTGTGTAGTCGGGCTTTATCACATTAACTGGTGTGAATATAAGCACATCGTCAGCGTAAATAAGGCATGAAATTCCAAATGAGCGGGTCATGTTGCAGATTGGCTGCATGTAGATATTAAATAGCAAAGCCGAGAGGGAGGAACCCTGTGGCACTCCTTGCTTCTGTCAAAAAGGCTGGGATGTAGTGTTACCGATCCGGACCTGTTGCCATCGGTCCTCCAAATAAGATTTGCACCAGTTCCAAGCCTTTCCTTGTATTCCTTTTTCGTGGAGCTGGGCTAGCAGTTGGTCATGGTCAACGGAGTCAAAAGCTGCCGCTATGTCTAGGAAGACCATTGCAACTCCATTTTTAATATTGTATTAATGAGCGTGTTCATTAAAGAAGTCAGAAGAGTTTCGACTCCGTGTGCTTCTCTGAATCCATGCTGGTTTGGATCTAGTGGTGCTTCAGAATCGATGTGTTGTTGAATCTGCCTCAGTGTAACCTTTTCTAGGATCTTGGCTAATAGGGGAATGCTTGAGATTGGACGGTAAGAGTCTTCCTTCTTTGGATCCAGTTTATTGTTTTTCAGTAAGGGACGAATGGAGGTCTGTTTGAGAGCTGTTGTGAATATCCCTGTGCTGAGTGATTGGTCGGCTATGGATGCTATGTATGGGCTAAGCTCTGTTCTTAATGCTTTGATCCAGTGGGCTGGGCATGGGTCATTAGGGGCGGTGGTGGCATTGATGGAGGTTATAATTTCTTCAATTGTTTTCAGAGTTGGAGATGAGAATTTATTAAGTATGAATTGGGCCTTGGAAGGTTGTATGGTTTCACTTGAGATTGCTGTTGTGATTTTGATCATCTTGGACTGAATGTAGTCAGCATATAGTTGTGGTTGTACATGTTCATGTTGTGGTGATGTAGGCTCTCTGGTTAGGGATTTTACTAATTGGAAAAGGTCTCTCGGTTTGTTAAGAGACCAGCTAAGGAGTCTTGCATGATATTCTTTTCTCTTGTCCCAGGTTAGCTGACGATGGGATTTCAAGTGAGATAAGTAAGTGGCTTGGACACCAGGATTCAGAGAGTGTCTCCATTTCCTCTCTAATTTCCTCAGTTGATGTAAGGAGGCTCGTAACTCAGCAGAGAACCATGGCGCATTCTGTTTCTTGGGTATAGGCGAGTTGATAGAGGTTTGATTGTCTGTGGTGGGAAGCTGGGCGGATAATCCAATGACACGGTTCAGTTCAGTACAGTCTCATTGATGTTGTCGGGTATATGAGAGAGTCTTGGGATGATTTGGGAAGTGATCGCGTCCCTGTCAAATGGTTTGAATCGTGTTTTTGAAAGTGGATTGATGTCTGATGGTTTGCTCGGAGATTCCTCAGCTGGTATGCAGAATGTGATAAGATTATGATTGGACCAGGGGACGGGGGTTGTTGAGAATTCAGGTTGGTTTGGCGAGTAAACGGATGAGGATGGAGCAAAGATGAGATTGAGGAGATTTCCTTGTTTATGAGTAGGGCTTTTTACGATTTGTCTATATTGTAGGTTGTCCATGGCATCGAGGAAGGAGTTTGATACTGATGGCAGTGTGGATGCTAGATTGAAGTCTCCCAGGAGCCAATTAGGTTTGTCAGGATCTTTAGGGTTAATAGCAAGATCAATTATGTTTGAGAAATCATCAGCTGGAGCATTTGGGGCTCTGTAGATAAGATTTATGTGGTTTGTGACCATTGTAGAGGTGGTGTGGTATTTTAAATCAGTTCTTGCTTTTATGCAGACTCCTCCCCCTTTTCTGTTTTCTCTGTTGCAGGTGTAAATAGAATAGTTAGGTGGGGTAAGTTGGTTCATTAGGACATTATCAGTATTGGAAAGCCAAGTTTCTGTGACCAGAAGGATATCTAGTTTAAGGTTTGATATAAGATCAATGATGACAGGCCATTTGTTGCGGGCTGAACGTGCGTTAATGAGAGCGCACTTGAGGTCATGTAAGGTGGTTTTTAGATTGGATCTTTTGGTGTTTGTTGCTTCGAGAGGTACATAGAGAAGGTAGGTGTGTCTATTGTTATATGTACTCTGTGGGTAGTAGTGTTGATTTTGGTGGGATTTCCTATGCCTGTATTGGTGTATAGGAATAGTGTTGAGGTCAGATGATAGAGCAAATGAGGGTTGTGAGAAACCAGAGAGTATGGAGAGGAGCAAGAGGGCGTTCGTAATAGTGGCCATGGTGCGTCTTACAGAGTGTTAAGTTATTGTGGGTGGTGGAACAATGGTGATATATATGACAGTGAATGGAGGGGAGAGTAGTGGGGAGGTGAGTCTAGGCTTCAATATCTGGGGTGGATTTGTTCTTGTCTAGCAATTGCAACAGGTGCTGTTAGTCATGAGGAACAGTTGATGAGGGATACTTTATAAACAGTCCCAGTTTCAAGATGGTGGTTACAGTGAAGATACTTTGTACAACAATCAGTTACAGGGTTGTAGTTACAGAGAGAGTACTTTGTATAGCAGTTATAGTTACAAGAAAGCAATTACAAGAAGGGTACTTTGTATATCAATCAAGTTACAGGCTAGTGGTTATAGGGGGATATTTCTCAGAATAATCTCATATACAGATATGTTGCATTGTCACATTTAACAATTAGCAGGGAATAGATATCCCTACCTCTACCATAATGAGGCTATTATCGAGATTAATAAGTGATGGAACAGTTAGTTGGTTGGTCAGTGGTCAGTTTGAACTCACAGTTTATGCTGTTGGGCTTGAATAAACCATGAAGATTGTTCAGCTCGCAGAATTAAACACGGCAGGGTAAGGTGGAGGGAGTGGCCTAGTGGTTGGGGCAAGGTACTTCAGGCCAGAAGGTCAGGGGTTCAAATCCCACTAGAGGACAGCAACCTTGGGCCGGAAGGACTGGGGTTTCTAGTCCCACAGGTGCTCCTTGTGGTCTTGGGCAAGCCACTTAACCCTCCATAGCCCATGTTCCCTGTAAAATAGTTATCTCCAAGTTATAATGCCCTGTTCAATGTAATTTCAATTTGTTCAATGTAAACCGCCTTGATATCATGAAAGGCGGTATATAAGAAATGTTAAATAAATAAATAAATAAATAAATAAATAAAATAAGGTCAGGTGTTTGAGCTGTTCATCAAAGTATGAGACGGTTAGAGATTCAGCCCTGTTTTACGATCCACGCCTAAGGGCCACACCAAAGGGCCCTCTGGCGAGGCCCTCAGGCACAGGCCCGCGCCCGATCGGCACCGGTTTTAACTGTGTAGCACGCTGCTCCGATTGGGCAGCACTTCTGGTGGGGGTGGTGCTCCCTCGATGCTCCGACCTGCTCTATCCCCTCTGGGAGAGCTGATCAGAGGGCCGGAGTGCAGAAAAGGACAGCGCACCAGATCGGCGCCGGTTTTAAGTGTGCAGCACGCTGCCCCGATTGGGCAGCGCTTCTGGTGGGGGTGGTGCTCCCTCGATGCTCCGGCCCGCTCTATCCCCTCTGGGAGAGCCGATCAGAGGGCCGTAGTGCAGAAAAGGACAGCGCGCCCGATCGGCACCGGTTTTAACTGTTCAGCACGCTGCCCCGAATGGGTAGCGCTTCTGGTGGGGGTGGTGCTCCCTCGATGCTCCGGCCCACTCTATCCCCTCTGGGAGAGCCGATCAGAGGGCCGGAGTGCAGAAAAGGGATTGTTTTTTAGTAGTGAACGAATGGATGTGTGCTTGAGTGCATCTGGGAAGACTCCCGTTTCAAAGGACAACTTGGTAATGTTGGCTATGAAAGGGCTGAGCTCCGTGCGCATCGTCTTGATCCAGTGTACTGGGCAGGGATCAGTTGGTGCAGTCGTGGCGTTGATTGAGGCAATTACTTCTTCAATGGTCTTCGATGATGGAGGTGAAAGTTTGGTGATTGTAGGCTGAATATGAGTAGTTTTGGAGTTTGAGGTATGGTTGAGATGTGGTGGTGGTGTAGTAGTTGTAATTATCTTTATTGCCTTGGATTGGATGTAGTTTGCATATGCCTGAGGCTGAATACCTTCTTGTTGAGGTGGGGAATGTTGGTTGGTAAGGGATTTCACCAGGTGGAAAAGGTCTCTTGGTTTATTTAGTGAGCGGTTGAGGATTTCTGCATGGAATTGCTTCCTTTTGGCCCAGGTTGATTCACGGTGGGTCTTCAGGTATTGTAAATAGATGGATTGGTCTGAGGTATTATGAGTAGCTCTCCATTTTCTTTCAAGTTTTCTAGGCTTAAGTAGGGAGGCTCGTAGTTCCGAGGAAAACCATGGGGCGGTCAGCTTCTTAGCGGCTCTTGTGTCAGGTGTGGCTTTTCTGTTGTTGGCAGGCTGTTGAGCATATTGAGATAGGGTCCCGTTCCAGTTGGACAGCATTTCATTAAGGTTGTTTGTTGGTTGAGCAAGTTTTGGGAGAATATCGCTAATGACTATTTCCCTGTCAAGTTGTTTGAAGTGTGCAACTCTTGATGTAGCCGTTGCATTTAAGTGGTGGCATGTAGTTTGTTGCGTTGGTATCTGGAATGTTATTAGACTGTGGTCTGACCAGGGGACTGGTGAGATGGTAAGGTCAAATTGATTTAACATACTCATAACTGTATGGGGGATGAAAATTAGATTAAGGAGGTTCCCTCCTTGATGGGTGGGATCAGCTATAACTTGCTTGTAGTTGAGGTTAGACATTGCTTCTAGGAAGGTTTTGGTTAGGGCGGGTTGCGTAGAAGCAAGATTGAGGTCGCCCAGCAACCAGTTAGGTTTGGAGGGGTCTTCTGGATTACATGCTAAGTCAATGATGTCCGAGAGCTCATCTGATCCAGTACCTGGTGCTCTGTAAATGAGGTTAATAGTATTGAATTTACTGGTGATAGTTAGTGTGTTCAGGTGTTGTGTGCTCTTGGTAAGGCTAGTCCAGTATTGTAACGCTGATTTTGCAAGAATCAGTACACCTCCACCTCTTTTGTTTTCCCTGTTACAGGTGTAGATCGAAAAGTTAGGAGGTGTAAGGTGGTTCAGTATGACGTTGTCAGATTCAGAGATCCATGTTTCTGTGACCATTAGTATGTCTAGATTGTGGGTAGTGATTAGGTCAGTGATTACAGGCCATTTATTACGGACCGAGCGTGCATTGATAAGGGCGCACCTAAGTTCTTGCTGATGTTTTGCATCTATATGTTTTGTGGGGTTTGAGGTCTCTCTAGATACATAAAGTAGGTGTGACTGTCTTCGGTGGTAGGGGTTTGGCTGTCGGTGGTATTGGTTGTTGTATTGTTTACCGTTTGTGCTCTTTAGTAGTTGTATAGGGTTGCAGCCCTCTGCAGATACAACTGAATCGTAGAGTGTGCTGGCTAGAGTATAGATTAGGGCGAGAGTAAATAATGGGTATGTCATTTGTGCTTCCGATGTAGGGTCTCACTACGTTAATGGGTGTTGCCTTGTGATGTTGTATGTGTTTTCTGGTGATGTTTTGTTGGCTTTGTCTCATGGTAGTAGGAGTGTTTAGTAATTCAGTATAGTTTGGTGTGGTAGTAGGGGTGTTTAGCAATTCAGTATAGCAAATCAGTATAGCAATTCAATGTAGCAATTCAGTATAGCAATTCAGTTACTTAGTTGCAGTTACTTACATAGGTACTAGTATGCGTAAGTTTACATTGCGTTTAGTATGCGTAAATTTACATGGCATTTAATCCATACCCTTCCAGGTTTTGCAGATATAAATCTGACTATAGCTTATAAACGCAATGTAAATTTACATTGCGTTTATAAGCTATAGTCAGATTTATATCTGCAAAACCTGGAAGGGTATGGATTAAATGCCAATGTTTTTTTTTTTTTTTAATTTTTCCAATGCTATGAGATTGGTGAGAGTAAAGAAGAGGGCATACTATATCACCAATATCCTTCTTTTTTTGTGGTTGCAACAATTGTTCTCAAGAGGACTGACAAGCTTTTTTATATGCCTTATTAATCTGATATGAGGGGTATTGACTAACTAAGTCGATCTCTCATGATAGCGGCCTGTTGTTCAAAATCTTGATTAGAGGTACATATCCTTTTTGCTCTTAAAAACTTACCGAATGGAAGGTTATTTCTGAGTGCCATATTGTGAAAACTCTTAAAGTGTAATAATTGATTCCTATTTGTGGGTTTCCTATAAAGTATGGTACTGAACCCCTCATTTGTTTTTATGATAAGTAAATCTAAATATGGTATTTTTTGGAAATCATACGTCATCTGGAACCACAAATTCACATAATATGTATTAATCCATTCATTAAATGCTGATAACCAATCCACTGTTCCCTCCCACAAAACAAATATATCATCTATATATCTTACCCATAATTTTATGTTTGATGTAAAAGGGTAGTTCTTTATGTAATTCTCCTCAAAATCAAATACATACAAATTTGCGATATCTGGAGCCATAGATGAGCCCATGGCTACGCCCTTTATTTGCTTGATAAAATATGTCACGGAAACAAAAATAGTTTTCACACAGAGCTAATTGTGCCAAATCCATCAGAAATGCTGTGGGGATGCATCTATGATCTTTTCTATTGTATAGGTATCGTTCAATTATTGTTAAAGCATCCTTCTGCGGGATGTTTGTGTACAATGACTCTACATACAGAGTAACTAAGATTACTGAATTAGAATCTCGTATGGCAGCTAAGATATTGATTACCTGTGATGAATCCCAAACATATGACCACATACTTTCAACAAATGGGCATAACAGGACATCCATAAATTGTGAAATGGGCTCAAAGAGAGCCAATAACGGATACAATCAGTCAGCCAGGTGGATTTTCTAATGGATTTGTGAATTTTTGGATTAATGTAAATAGTTGGAATAATTGGAGAGGTCACTATAAGAAAAAACTCTTCTCTTTTTCAGTAATGTGTCCAAACTCAAATGCAGTAAGGATTAAATTGTCAATAGAAATTTTCAAGGCCGATGTAGGGTCATCATCCAAATGGCAATAAAATGTGGTATCTTAATTGCCTCTGTATCTCAGCAATATAAAAACCTTTGTCTAAAATAACCGTAGCACCCCCTTTGTCTGCCGGTGTTATGATAATGTTATTATTCCTCTGTAGCGATTTGATGGCATCCCTCTCTTCTATAGTCAAATTTTGATAAGGTGGTTGTTCATTAGTACTTAGCTTGTTAGTTTCTTTCAAGACCACTCTCTCGAAAGCTTCAATCAAAGGATCAGTATTTTCTGGGGGAATCCAACACGATTTCTTCTTTATTATAGATAAGTCACTGTAGGTAGATTCATGATTAATAAAAAATTGTCGTATTCGAGTTTTGGAAAAAAAAAAGAAAAAACCAACCCACTTATATTAGGTCTACCCGAGTCTCAAAAGGGTCATATTTCTTAACTGGTACAAAGGACAATCCTTTGAGGAGAGATTCTTCATTAGAGGTAAGAATGTAGTTTAAGATGATGATAACATTACTGTCCCTCTCAGAATTATCTCCTTCCTTATAGATCTGTCGGGTCCCATGTGACCCCTCCCTCTGCCCCGACCCCAACTGCAACCCCTGTACGATTGAAATTGACCGAAAGTCCTCTCTTGATTTTGGTCTCTGTCCCAATATGATTCCTTTTTTGGGTGGCACGTGCGTGACTGATCTCGCCCTCCCCCTTTCCAAAGGGAATCCATATTTAAAAAATGTTTATCTTTTCCCTTATCATCCCTTTCATGTTCTCCTACTTTCTTAAGACTGTCCCTTCTGGGACGAAAACAGCGATGCTGACGCATCAATGTTTTCCACTGATTCACTTCTGTTGCGCTTCTTCTTTGGTTCACAAGGATTCTCATCCAGATTAACTTTCCTGTAATGTTCCTCGTGATCAAAAATGGTAGATCTTTTCTTAATATACAATCGGTCACCTTCTACCTTTTTACACCAAGGATATACATATCCATAAAGATAATCCTCTTCATCCCTCTTAAATTTCTCCATCTTCTTATTCTTAAACTCCTTTTTAAAGGATAAATTATTACGTTAAAAATCTTTATGTACCATTTCAAAAATCTTGTCACTTCCTTTTAATGCTACTAACTTTTCATCTATATCAGCTTTATATAACTCCGACTTTTTATTAGCTGTACTAATTAATAAAATCATTAAGTCTAACATTTATTTAAAATTGCGTTCCAACACTTAACAAAACCACTTTCTTCCAAATATAAACCTGGTGCCTTAATGACTCTTGAGCCTTGAGGTATAATCTTTGACCTGCAGCATTCGAGAAGGTATGCAGCATGTAGCTCTTCTTTCACTTGTTTCTGAGTAAGTCATACAACATCTTCCCATTGATTGAACAATGTGTCAGTGTCATCCTCCATATGAGTGATAAGAGCTTCTTGAGAAAGGAATTTGTCCAATGCATCCTCCCCGAAGCTGAGCACATCCTTCCAGGGGGAAAACATGCTGAAAGGATACTGTCCAACAAAAAAGCACAGATCAACATGCAACCAACACACCCAGTACAAGAATCATTTTATGGTGCCTATTTGAATTTATTGATTTATATAGTAACATGTTTTAATAATTTTAGTTTTATATATTTATTACTCATTTGTATATTTTTATATGTTGTATTTTTTAGCCAGAAAAGCCCCTGATGAAGGCATAATGAAACACGGCCTGTGTCGGGCCTTGGCTATTAGGTATTCAATAAAAGATTCTTTCCTCTGCTATCCATGTTTTTTGTACTGGGTGTGTCCCTAATACATATGCATGAGATGAATTTGCATGCACTGCCTCCATTGTATTCAAATGTATCTCATGCATATTCATTAGGGACAGCCTGAAAACCTGAATGGTGTTTGGCCCTCCAGGACAAGGGTTGGGAACCTCTGATGTAGAACATCGCCACTTGGTTGTCCGTCTGGATGAGCACCAGCCGGTGCTTGAGACAGTGGCAAAAGGCCTTGAGCACCAGGAATATGGCCCTGAGTTCCAAGAAATTGAGCTGTTGGGATTCGGCCCAGGACCAGCAGCTCTGTATGTGGAGGTTCCTGCAGTGGGCTCCTCAACCCAGCAATGAGGCGTTCATGATGAGGACCTGCTGAGGAGTGGGGGAAAGGCATGCCTGCACTCAGGTGTTGCATGATCTGCCACCAGCAGAGCGACTCCGCCAAAGGATGGGTCACGTAGACCTTTTTCCAGAGCCAGCTGGTAGCCTGTGTCCACTGAAACCTTAGGCATCACTGAGCCACCCTCATGTGAAAGTGGGCATTCAGTGTGACATGTATCATCAATGCCATGTGGCCAAACAGGCAGAGCTGGCACAGAGCATCTGGCCTCAACTTTTATGGCCCCGTCCCAGGGCAGGAATACCTTCACCTAGAGGGTATCCAGGTGTGCCCCAATGAACTCCAAGCTGTGTGTTGGGGTGAGGTGGAACTTGGGGTGGTTTATCACGAACCCCAGGAGTTGCAGGATACCAATGGTGCGGCCTGACACACCTCAGTGGCTTTGTCCCCTCTGATGAGCCAGTCAAATAGGTAGGGGAAGACAAGGCTCCTTGGAGGCATAGGTAGACCACCATGACTGCCAGGCACTTTGTGAAGACTGGATGCGGAGGCAAGCCCAAAGGGTAGTATCCTGTATTGGTAGTGGTCACCCCCGACCATGAACCTGAGGTACTGTCTGTCTGGGGTGGATGAGAATGTGGGTATATGCATCCTTTAGGATCATGGAGCCTATCCAGTCTCCCTGCTGGAGCTATGGCAGCAAGGTTCCAAGAGAGAGAATCTTTAACTTCTCCCGCACCAGGAACTTGTTTAGGTCTCTCAAGCCTTAGGCCTCCTCCCCTTTTGGGGACAAGGAAGTCCTTTGAGTAGAACCCCCTGCCCTGTTGATGGGAAAACTGATTCCATACCCATGTCTTTAAGAAGACCTGTGAGGTCCTGCAGTCAGGGGCGGCCCAAGGGGGGTGCGGGGCCATGTGCAGAGACTCGGTGCGGGGCCTAATTCGCATGAGGGCCTCATTTGCATAAATATTTGCATAATGTTACCATACACTAACTTTTAGTAAACATGCCTCTTAATGAGTGTATGGATAAAGAAAGACTAAAAGATTTCTACATTACTATAATCCAGTGCCAACTGCCAGGCACATTAGGAACTACTACAAACACTGCCCGTTTAGAACCCATAAATATCCAATACACCCAATGGAATCAACCTAACTATATCCCTCTTAAATTACTTGATTTCCAAAACTCCCTGTATAGTGCTGTGTGATACTACCAGATAAAGTTATGTTTTTTTGTCGGATCACTCACCGATGAGCAGAAATTTTTCTACTCTCGAAGTGAGCCCTCCATTTTATTCAAAAGTTGTTTTAAAATGGCCCACTACAGGTCATTATATCAGGTGCTACAGCACTAACAAGCCGTTGCTCCTGCACTGTGAGGACTAAATTTTACTTTCTAAAAGACGTTTCAAACTGCTCTAGTGTAATCGTCCCTTGTTCTTGAACAACGAAAAGAGAATACTCATCTGGAGTAGATCAAAATACATCCAAAAATATTCATAGCGGGTGCGCCGCGTTATCAATGAGAAGTGTTCAAGACAAGAGCCTTAAGCAATAGCTCCGATTCACTCATAGTATCTGAAACTGTCTCAACTTGATATACCATATCTTCTGGACCAGTGAAGGAGTAGTATGATTCTATGCAACACTAATCAGTGTTTCAAGCCGCTCAGCTTTGCAGCTCGTCTTCAGGCGAATGAATCATACCATCAAGCGATACCTATTTAAAGGCCGCAAAAGTGACGTCAAAGTAACCAACCAATAACATGCCGTTTCAGTCCAGAACGAATGACTATAGGCGAAGATTCCACCAATCAATATCCATGTTCATACCAGCTGGAGTAATAGAACTCAAGCGAAAAATTCACTGTTGTTCTTTAAAATGAAGCTTACTTTGGCGATCCCCCCCCCCCCCCCATCTGCAGGGGGGCGACCACGTCCAAAACGCGCCATCGAAGATCTTCAAACTGATGTCCATATTGTTGGCAATGAGGAACCATCGGAGCTGACATTTGGCGGGCATTAAGACGAGAACGATGCTCAAGCAATCGCTTCCTCACTGGACGCGTAGTCTTGCCTACATATTTCAAATTACAAGGGCAGATTAACAAATATACTACAAAAGCTGTGTAGCAATCTGAAAAAAACCGTGATGTGTATTGTTCATTAGTAACAGGATCTATCCAAGTGTCCCCCTGCAAGGAGGTAATGCAGAAATCACAATGGCCACAAGAAAAGTGGCCTCTAAGAGGTACTGGAGTTGTCCCATCCCCCCTTGTTAGTGCTGTAGCACCTGATATAATGACCTGTAGTGGGCCATTTTAAAATAACTTTTGAATAAAATGGAGGGCTCACTTCGAGAGTAGAAAAATTTCTGCTCATCGGTGAGTGATCCGACAAAAAAACATAACTTTATCTGGTAGTATCACACAGCACTATACAGGGAGTTTTGGAAATCAAGTAATTTAAGAGGCATTTAGAACCCATAGCAAACCTGCCATATCATAACAGCACTAGCAAGACTCACAAAGCACAAGACCCTACCTATCAAAAGGCAAAACTACAAATATTAAACCAATACATTTCAGAGAACAACAATACATGACCTACTGGGGAAAGAGAACAAGTGGCAATGTCAAATAGGAATTACATAAACAGAATACCTCAGCTCAGTTACACGTGCAGAACATAGACCGTCACCAAACAAGAAATCACAATGTAGAAACAGGAAGACAATAATTAAACTGGGAACCCCAAAAGCCCAACAACACTGTAGAAATAAAACTATAAATTAATTTCCTCTTGTACTAAACAAAGCGCAGACGTTAATGAGGCACATTTCCCAGAGCTGGCATATTTCAGTTAATAAATTAAAGAGATATTTTTCTACCTTTTGTACATTTTGTTTCAGTTGCAATTGCTCCAGCCACTTTCTTCTGGTTTCTTCGTGTCTTCTGCTAACTCTCCATCGTCTGCTGTCCATTTGTCCTTTCTTCACTCTTCTAGTTTTTTTCCATTCTCCCTCTACATCTGCTTTAACATACTAATCTCTCTCCTTTTGCTCTTTCCTCATTCCTATTTCATCCACTCAAATTTTACCCCGCCATCCTCAATCCCCACTTACTCTCCCAATATCCGGTCAATTGTAGATTTGTCTTCCCTCCCACACAATATTTTTTCCCTCTCCATTTCACTCTCCCAACTCTATCCCATTCTAATCCTCCCCCAACATCAGCTCCCTTCTAGTTCCAGCCCCACCCAGCATCCGCTTAGCTCCCTTCTAGTCCCCGCATCAGCCCATTTCCAGTCCTAGCTCCCCCCTCCGAGTCCCTCCATCAGCTCATTTCCAATCCCAGCCCCCCCAACAGCCCATTTCCAGTCCTATCCTAGCCCTCCATCAGCCCATTTCCTGTCCTAGCCCCCCCTCACTCAGCCCATTTCCATTCCTAGCTCCCTCCCCTCACAGCCCATTTCCATTCCAAGCCCCCTCCCCATCAGCTATTTGTAGTTCAAGCCTTCCTTCCACTCAGCCCATTTCCATTCCAAGCCCCCATCCCCATCAGCTATTGGCAGTTCAAGCCCTCCTTCCACTCAGCCCATTTCCAGTCCTAGACACCCCCATCCCATTACCAGTCCTAGCCCCCCCATAGCCCATTACCAGTCCTAAGCCCCCCATAAGCCCACTTCCAGTCCTAAGCCCCCCCCATCACCCCATTTTCAGTCTTAGCACCCCATAGCCCATTACCAGTCCTAACCCCCATCAGTCCATTTCAAGTCCTAGCTCCCTCCCCTTACAGCCCATTTCCATTCCAAGCCCCCTCCCCATCAGCTATTTGTAGTTCAAGCCCTTCTTCCACACAGCCCATTTCCATTCCAAGCCCCGTCCCCATCAGCTATTTGCAGTTCAAGCCCTCCTTCCACTCAGCCCATTTCCAGTCCTAGCCACCCCCCAGCCCATTACCAGTCCTAGCCCCCCCATAGCCCATTACCAGTCCTAAGCCCCCATCAGCCCACTTCCAGTCCTAAGGCCCCCCCATCACCCCATTTTCATTCTTAGCCCCCCCATAGCCCATTACCAGTCCTAACCCCCATCAGCCCATTTCCAGTCCTAGCCCCCCTATAGCCATTACTACCCCCCCATCAGCCCATTTCCAGTCTTAGCCCCCCCATAGCCCATTACATCCTAACCCATCAGCCCATTTCCAGTCCTAACCCCCCCATCAGTCCACTTTCAGTCTTAGCCCCCCCCCCCATAGCCCATTACCAGTCCTAACCCCCCTACCCCCCATCAGCCCTGATAGATTTAAAAAAAAACAAAAAAAAACCCCGGCTGCCGCTGCGGCAATGGCAGAATCAAATGTCCCGCCGCGGGGCCCCGCCTGCCCGGCAGAGTCTCCCTGAGCTCCCGAGTCCCTCCCAATGCGCAGGCTTTCAGAGTTTTCAGAGTTTACTGCACTGCTTCCGTGGGCCCAGCGGAGGTTCACCCTCCTGGCCAGCTCCTGGGGTGGCTGCACACCACTTCTCTCACCCCCTATTGCATACTGCTCTTTTGGATTCTACACCTTAGGTTGATCACTTTGCACTTCTTCACATTAAATCTGAACTACCAAACTAAACAATTCTTCAGATTTATTGATCATTTCTCATATTATCAACTCCCCTCTGGGATGCCCACTCTTTAGCAAATCTTTGTAATCTACAAACATTTCCTTATAAGCCGTTGGCAATGTTACCAAAAGCAGATCATACCAGACAAATCTGATTTATTTCTTTAACCTCGGATGAAGGGAAGGTGATTAGCGGTGTGCCCCAGGGGTCGGTCCTGAGCCCGGCACTGTTCAATGTATTTGTGAGTGACATTGCTGAAGGACTGAATGGAAAAGTCTGTCGTTTTGCAGATGACAAGAAAATTTGCAACAGAGTGGACTCCCCCGAGGGAGTGGTTAACATGAGGAAAGATCTACAAAAACTGGAAGAATGGTCTAATGCTTGGCAATTAAGATTTAAATGCAAAGTGCAGTCATGCACTTGGGTAGCAGAAATCCAAGGGAAATGTACGCGATAGGGGGCGAGAGGTTGGTGTGCACGGATCAGGAGAAAGACATTGGTGTGATTTATTTCTGAAGATCTTAAGGTGGCAAAACAGTGCGACAAGGTGGTAGCAAAAGCCAGGAGGATGTTGGGCAGCATACAAAGAGGAATTACCAGCAGAAAGGAAGAGGTACTTATGCCACTGTACAAGTCACTGGTGAGGCCTCACTTGGAATACTGTGTTCAGTTTTGGAGACCGTATCTTGCAAAGGATGTAAAAAGACTGGAAACTGTTCAGAGGAATGCAACCAAAATGATTTGGAGCCTATGTCAGAAACCTTATGAGAAGAGACTTGAAGACCTAAACATGTACACCTTGGAGGAGAGGAGGGACAGGGGAGATATGATTCAGACCTTTAAATACTTAAAGGGAAATAATGAACAAACAAACCTCTTCCAAAGACGGGGAAGCTGTAAAACTAGAGGGCATAACAGGAGGCTGCAAGGTGGTAAATTGAAAGGCAATGTCAGGAAATACTTTTTCACAGGGTGGTGAATGCTTGGAATGCCCTCCTGATGGAAGTGGTGGGGGCAAGCACGGTGATGGAATTCAAAATGGCATGGGACAGACACAGTGGATCCCTTTACAGCAACAGGATAAAATCAAAATAAACGGAACCATCTAATTTCTCATCAAATAGGGGTGTCCTACATGGAGTGGTGGGTTCACCCCTAAACAGGGACGTGGGGAGGGGTGGCCTGCATGGAGCGGCAGGTGCACCTACTCTTGCCATCGTGCTGGGTAGACTAGATGGACCATGCTGGTCTTTATCTGCCATCATTTACTATGTTAGTTATTTATTTTACATTCTCTTATACACCGCACTATTCTGCATCAGTGCGGTTTACATTGAACAAACTGAAATTACATTGAACAGGGCATTATAACTTGGAGATAACTATTTTACAGGGAACATGGGCTATGGAGGGTTAAGTGGCTTGCCCAAGACCACAAGGAGCACCTGTGGGACTAGAAACCCCAGTCCTTCCGGCCCAAGGTTGCTGTCCTCCTAGTGGGATTTGAAACCCTGACCTTCCGGCCTGAAGTACCTTGCCCCAACCACTAGGCCTCTCCTCCACTCCAATGTTACCACAATCTGTCCCGTACGGATACTTGAGGCACCCTACCTACTCGTCTTCCTTTTTTCCAGTGAATTCCACCTGCCACCTCCCTCTGTCAATCAATCAGTTTCTAATCCATTTTACCGCCTCCTATGAGTCTTTGCTGAAATACAAGTAGACCATGTCTAGCACATATCTTTGATCAGTTCTCTGGTCACCCAGTTAAAGAAATAAATCAGATTTGTCTGGTATGATCTGCTTTTGGTAAAGCCATGTTGCTTGAAGACTTGCAACCCAGTGGTTTATAGATCTTTCCTTAGTAGCATTTACAAACATTGAGGTAAGGCTTTTACTGAACTGTAGTTTCCCCACCTATTCTGTTTCCACTTTTGTGAAGATGGACCACATCAACCGTTCATTCATCAGATTTTCCATAGTGGATCCGACCAATGATTCATTAAGCTAGGATCCAGCAGGATCCCAAGACAATTTCCATGCTGCATATCTCAGGATTAAGTACTGGATTTCTCCAATCCACTTTAATAATGGTTTATGAATGTTTCCTTCAGGAATTTGTCCAAAGCTCTTTTTAAACCTAGCTACATTGACAGCTTTTACCTGGCTGACCCAAAGTTGGTTCAAGGTGCTGGCATCCTAGGCAAACTTTAAGTCTTATTTTGCGCTCCCCCCCCCCACCCCAGCTGTCTGAATCAATTGTTAGATTTGAATGCCCTGCTTTATGCTGCCTCCAGAAGCTGCCACCCTAGGCAAATAATTAGTTTGGTTGTGCTGGCCCTGAGCTTTTTATTACATCCTCTGGGAACAAATTCCAGAGCTTAACTACATGTTGAGTAAAAAAACCTTATCTCCAGGAACAAGCAGGAATGTAGTCTTCACATATGGATATCGGTACCAACGGAGCCTGCATGGGAACGCTCCCCAGCATCCAATAGGAAAGCTTTTGGGAGCATCCCAGAGCGCCTGCATGCTGCCTTCCCGCCTTTCCCAACTGTCCCTCTCCAGTTCTTCGTTTTCTGCAGAGCCGACATCCTGTCACCACAGAAAAAAATCCCTTCTATTCTTTTTTGTGGTCATGTCTGCCTTCCCTCGACGCTTCACCGGTACCACCGGTGGTTCTTCTTTCTTTTCTTTAAAAAAAACCAAAACTTTTTTCTGGAAGTCTTTCGAGTAATTTTCTCTTCAGGTGCCACGTGCCATTTTGGGCACTAGGCCCAATTTTTCCTTCAGAATGGAAAAACCCGTTTTGGGTTTTAAAAAGTGTTCCAAGTGTGGCGGTACCATCTCCGTCACCGACACCCATGAGTGGTGCCTCAAATGTTTAGGTCCTGACCACTCTATTTCAGAGTGTGTTGCCTGTGGGATGATGTCGAAAAGGGGCTGGCAGAACTGAGCTGCTAAACTTAGCACCCTTTTTCCCTCCGATGCAGCCCCCATGGCATCGACGTCTTCCAGCACTAACGGAGCTCCAGGATGTTCTTGAGGCTTCAACCTCGGCAGAACTACTGGTGCCATGCTCTGGGGTACCAGCCGCTTCATCCGGTACCGATACCCAAGCATCGGCAGCGTCGATAGACCAGATATTCTTGGCTACTGAACGCAGTCTGGCGGCTCTTCTCATGGCCTCGATGCCCCTGAAACCACTTCAGACAATTCAACCGGTACCAGCACCGGCTGCATCGACATTGGAAGATATTCTACCGGGACCGAGTCATGCGTATCCATCTGGTATCGACAAGTCGGTACCGGTACCGTGCCTTGCACGATTACCCGGATCGGAGATACTTCGAATCCTCGGATGAGTCTGAAGACTCTGAAAGTTCTGCCGATACCAGAGTACTTCTTCCTGAGGATTCCTCTTTTCCTCAGCATAGGATGTCTCCACCAGAGGATATGTCCTTTCAGGATTTTATCCGAGATGTGGCCCGATGTCTTTCCATCACAGTGGCTCCTGAAAAAGAGCCTAGGGCAAAGGAATTAGAAATCCTGCAATACCCTAAAGCTCCCAAGGAAGCAGCTACCTTACCTATTCATGAGATCTTGCATTATCTCATGTTAAGGATGTGGGAAACCCCTCTAACCACATCTCCTCACTCTCGAAGACTTGACACCATGTATCGAGTTCCTCCTTGTCCTGGGTTTCAGAAGACTCAATTACCACGCCATTCCATGGCGGTGGAATCGGCTATGAGGAGGATAAAGAGTGCAAAAATCCTCCAGGACGTGAGTGTAGGACTTTTGACGCCTTTGGACGTCGAACCTTCCAGGCTTCCATGCTTTCTGCTAGGATCAGTTCCTATATCTTATATATGGGAATGTTCCTTAAGGAGGTCACAGGAGATTTAGAGCTTATGAGCCGTCTCCTTCCTGATAAGAGGCAGGATTACTTCGCCCTTGTCAAACATGCTCAGGATGTTTCCAAGTTTGTGAATCGTGCAGCCTTTGACTGCTTTGAGTGCATAAGCAGAACCTCTGCCATTGCCATAGGTGCACGTAGGATTGCCTGGCTCCAGGCATCTGACTTGGAAATTTGGGTACAGGATAAACTAGGAAATATTCCTTGCACAGGAGAGAATCTCTTTGGCAAGAATTGGCAGGAGAAAGCTAATGAGATAGATGCTGACAATATCACTTTGGATAGATTGTCTAAATCTATAGCTGATCCTGCGAGGAAAAAATCCTCTAAGAAATCATTCTTCAGTACGAAGAGGTTTTATCCCTCCTATACCCAACAGGGGCATCGTTTAGGTCAGTCTGCCCAAAAGGGACAGCAGCAACAACCTAGGCAAAGAAAGACAAAAGCAGCTAAGCCTCAACCGGCTCAGCAGACTCAGCCTCCACAGGGGCTTTGACTCCTATCTAGAGAACTTTGCCTTCCTGGCCCTGAATGGCCCAGAACCCTCCACCATCCCAGGAAGGTTGTCATTTTGCCCCCAGATGGGGTCAGATAACAGCAGAAAATGGAACTCTATTTATTGTAAGAAAGGGGTACAAGCTTCATTTTCTCAGCATGCCCCCTCCTACAATGGTAAGACAGTTCAATTCTCAGACCTCTCTCAACGATCAGTTAGATCAAGAGGTCACTGCTTCTTGCCCAAGGGGCAATAGAAGAGGTACCCATTCCCCAACGGGGTACAGGGTTTTACTCCCCCTATTTCCTTATTCCAAAGAAAACAGGAGGACACAGACTCATTTTAGACCTCAGAGAATTGAACAAATTCCTGTTCAAAGAGAAGTTCAAAATGATTTCTCTAGGAACTCTGCTGCCATACCTTCAGAGTCAGGATTGGCTTTGTTCTCTAGATCTCAGGGATACGTACACTCATGTTCTCATCCATCCAACTCACCGAAAGTTCCTTCACTTTCTGTTTCAAGGGAAGAACTACCAATACAGGGTTCTTCCTTTTGGCCTGGCCTCTGCACCAAGGGTGTTCACAAAATGCATGGCTGTGGTGGCAGCATTTCTCCACACCCTGGGAGTATTCGTCTTCCCTTACTTAGACGACTGGCTCATTCGAGCCCCTTCAGAGCCAGAGGCCAGGGTTGCTCTCTCTTGCACAATGCGCATCCTTCAGTATTTGGGACTTGTCAAACTTCTCAAAATCCAATGTGGCTCCCACTCAGTCCTTATCTTTATCTTTATTAAAACACTTGATAGACCGCCCAGGCCGAAGCATCAGGGCGGTGTACAATCATAAAAATTAACGACTGCTAATAAAAAGAAAGAAAGGAACACCATAAAATAATAGGACAGAAGGAGAGACAGTAAAGCAGATAGCGGACAGCCGGGGTGCAGGAAGGGTGAAGGGAAACAGGAGGAGAAAGGGAAGGGACATGGAGGAGAAGGGGAAGGGGAGGCGCGACTAGGGAGAGGGAACACCATCAGCAGGGGGGGGAAGGTCGAAAGCCTGGCAGAAAAGGTGTGTCTTAAGGAGGGCCTTGAAACGGGTATAGGACAGTTCAGTGCGGAGTGGGATGGGAACAGAGTTCCAGAGGGCGGGGCCTAAGAAAAAGAAAGCAGAGTGACGAGTAGATTCGAGGCGGGCCTGAGTAGGTGAAGGGAGAAAGAGACGATTACCGTGAGACGAACGAAGGAAACGAGGAGTTAGAGTTTATAGGAGCTCTGCTGGATACCAGACAGACAAGGGCCTACCTTCCACAGCCCCGCTGCCTTCGCATTGTGCAGTTAGCTTCCCAAGAAGTGCTAAAGCCTCACCTCACTGCTCGGGAAATGTTCCAATTGCTAGGCCACATGGCATCCACCGTGCATGTGGTTCCTTATGCTCGCCTCCATATGAGGGCAGCCCAGTGGACTTTATCCACTCAGTGGACTCAGGCGTCAGGTTGCCTGTCAGACAAAATAGCAAACTCGGATCACCTTATTTTGTCCCTCCGATGGTGGCAGTCACCCCAAAACCTATTGGCGGGGTCTCCTTTTCAGCAACCCCCACCCCAAGCCACTCTAATAACAGATGCCTCATAGGTGGGTTGGGGAGCCCACCTGCAAGACCTCTCTACCCAGGGTACCTGGACTCCACAGGAGGCCTATCTACACATCAATCTCCTGGAACTCAGAGCAATCTTCCTTGCTCTTCGAGTATTCCACACCCAGCTCAGCTACAAGACAGTCCTAGTTCAAATGGACAATCAAGTAGCCATGTTCTATGTGAACAAGCAGGGCGGTACAGGCTCTCTGTCGCTATGCAACGAAGCTTAGCAACTATGGGCCCTCGCCAGAGAGCATCGGATTCATCTCCTTGCGGTGTATTTTCAAGGCATTCAAAATTCTTGGGCAGACACTCGGTCGAGTTCTGCTTCCACACGAATGGTCTCTCCATGCAGACCAGGTGGCCAAACTTTTTCAAATTTGGGGAACCCTGGACATAGACCTCTTTGCATGTCTGCTGCATGCCAAACTTCCCCGGTTCTGTTCCAGAATTCCGGCTCAGGGTTGTCAGGCCAGGGATGCTTTCCTCCTCCATTGGGGTCAGGACTTCCTGTATGCCTTTCCACCCATTCCCCTAATTCCCAAAACCCTGTTCAAGCTTCAGAGAGACAGAGGTCATATGATCCTCATAGCTCCACGTTGGCCACGGCAAATGTGGTACCCTCTGCTCCTACATCTCTCTCAAGCTCCGCCTCTGGAGTTAGGATCTGCTCCAGATCTCCTTTCTCAAGAGGACGGGATGCTGTGGCATCCCAATCCCCACTCTCTGCATCTCAGGGCCTGGTTGCTGAAAGCCTAGAACTTTACAGTCTTAACCTTTCCCAGCAGGTAAAGGATATGCTTTATGCTTCCAGGAAGCCTACCACAAGATGCTCTTAAGCATTTAAGTGGGAAAGGTTTACCATATGGTGCTTGCAGAAGGGTCTTAACCCTCTTGCAATACCTCTGTAATCATTACTGGAGTATCTCCTTTATTTATCAAATGCAGGGCTTAAGAACAATTCAGTGAGAGTCCATTTGAGTGCTATTGCAGCTTCTTTCAAGCCTCTAAATGGACAACCTATTTCCTCTCATCCTCTCATAGCGAGATTTATGAGAGGCCATCTTTTAACTAAGCCTCCCATTAAGCCACCACCAGTGGCATGGGACTTGAATCTGGTTCTTGGGCAGCTCATGAAACTGCCCTTTGAACCATTAGCCACTACCTCTTTGAAATTCCTTTCCTGGAAGGTTATCTTTCTTATTGTAATCACATCAGCATGTCGAATCAGTGAATTGCAAGTGTTGGTGGCTGATCCTCCTTATGCAAGGTTCCATCATGATAAGGTAGTCCTTAGGACTCATCCACACTTTATGCCAAAGGTGGTGTCGCCTTTTCATTTAAACCAAGCGGTTTACAGTCCTGTATTCTTTCCAAGGCCTCACGTCTCAAATGCAGAAAGGAATCTTCATATTTTGGACTGTGCAAGTAAAAAGCCAAAGCTCTTTTAAAGGACACAGCAACATAGAAAGTCCTCTCTTTGTTGCTTTTGGTCCTAGTCATTTGGGACTTCCAGTCTCCAAAAGAACACTGTCCAGCTGGATTTCACAGTGTATATCTTTTGCCTGAGAGTAAAAACCTTCCTCTTGAAGGCCATGTCACAGCTCACAATGTGAGAGCCATGGCAGCCTCAATAGCTCATCTTCAACTAGTCCTATCACCACTGTGGCTGCTCCATTTTAATTAAATAAATTTTTTAAGAAAACAACTTTTTACTTAGCTGTTCTTGCGGCTGATTTCTGGCCATTGAAAGTACCACGAAAACCAACGACGTGACACGTTTCGGGTTCACAAACCTTTGCAACCCTGCGTCAGGTCGAACAAAACGTGGTCAGTCTTCAGCCCCACTTCAGGTCAAAAACTTAGCACCAGCTGAAGATATGGCATATGGCTGCTGGTGCTAAGTTTTTGACCTGAAGTGGGGCTGAAGACTGACCGCGTTTTGTTCGACCTGACGCAGGGTTGCAAAAGTTTGTGAACCCGAAACGTGTCACGTCGTTGGTTTTCGTGGTACTTTCAATGGCCAGAAATCAGCCGCAAGAACAGCTAAGTAAAAAGTTGTTTTCTTAAAAATTTATTTAATTAAAATGGAGCAGCCACAGTGGTGATAGGACTAGTTCCTTTCACTGTGTTGGAAACTCTAACAAAAAAAATTTTTTTACAGAGAGGTGTTCCTGGAGATAGCATAGTTACTCACCTGTAACAGGTGATCTCTGGGAACAGCAGGAATTTAGTCCTCACAACCCACCCATCTCCCCTAGGAGTTGTATCTCTCTCTCTCTCTCTCTCTTTCTCTCTTTTGTCTCAGCTTTAAACTCAACTGGAGAGGGACAGTTGGGAAAGGCGGGAAGGCAGCACACAGGCGCTGTGGGATGCTCCCAAAAGCTTTCCTATTGGACGCTGGGGAGCGTTCCCATGCATGCTCCATCTGTACCCATATGTGAAGACTAAATTCCTGCTGTTCCTGGAGATCACCTGTTACAGGTGAGTAACTATGCTTTCTCTGCTTAGTTTTAAATATGCTATTTTAGTAGCTTCATTTTGTAACTCCTAGTCTTGATACATTTTTAAGGAGTAACAGCCAGTTCATATTTATTCATTCTATTCCACTCATTCTTTTATAGACCTGTCATATCTCCCCTCAACCATTTCTTCTCCAAGCTGAAGAGCCCCAACCACCTCAACCTTTCATCATATGGATATCCTTCTATCCCCGTTATCATTTTGGTCACCCTTCTCTTTTTGCTAGATAACTAGTATTACTATCTCCTCACCTCACCCCCCAACCTACCTCCTTATGATATGAAGGTGACTCTTCCTCTCCCTCTCATCAATGGTTTCCTTTCTCTCTTTGCTTGTATTTTTTTGTAAACGGCCCTGCTGTTCCATGAAGGGTGGTATATCAAGTTTAATAAACACAAACATACCTTTTCCCGCTCTGCTGTGTGCGTATGTGTGTGTGTGTGTATGTACATATATGTGTATATGTGTGTGTATGTATATATATATGTATAGATAATACACATTGTGACAACACCCTCCTGAATCAGATGCTGCCACCAGGATTTGATCTATACACATGCCACAGGTCCACTCAAAAAGGGGGCGGGACGCTCATCCTTGCCAAAGCGGATCTACATTTCAAGCTATGCAACTCCTCCAGCTCAACCCACCTTGACTCCCTCACCATATCTATCTAATGAGCTCTGCACAATCAACCTTCTCTATCGAGCACCTTCACCAGATGACCTTCCAACTAATTGAACTTGCGTGCACAACATCCACTTCACGCTCCCCAATCTGGTTAGTTGGTGATTTCAACCTCCCATCTCTTCATGACAGCCTCTCAGCAGCATTCCTAGATGCACTAGAGGACCTAGGCTACAAACAATATGTCGAATCACCCTCTCACACTAAGGGAGGTAAACTAGACCTCATTTTTGCACCTCATTTCAATGCCTCAACAAACCAAGCCCTTGCACTGTCCGTTACACCAGTACCATGGTCAGATCACAATCTTCTCCGATTCAATATACCCACTAATACTTCCCACAAGAGCCAAATGCCATCTAACACACCTGGAACCCCCACAGCCCGCTTCCAACCACTCAACCGGGACGCTGTCCTAGAAAACTTTTGACCACTTATGACCAACTCTTCCCTCAACTTAGACGACCTTATATCCAAATGGGACGAGAACCTCGGAGCCGCCTCATGTCCATTACACACTGAAAAGAAAATAAGAAAACGGGAACATGCGCTATGGTTCTCTACAGACCTTCGTACATCTCTCCACCAACTACGTAAACTTGAGAGACAGTGGCGACGAACCCGCTCACCAGAGGCCCTTGCTGCGTACAACTCACACTTAATTACCCACCGTGGGAAGATAACACAGAGTAGGAAACTCTACCACACAGACTTATTGAAACGCTCCATCAATAAACCACATGCATTGTTCAGGTTAGTAAAATCCATAACAGGAGAGCCGGTTTCAGCCCAACCTGCAATGCCTCAGCCACAGGACTATGCAAACTACTTGCAGTCAAAAATGATTAAGACCAACTCAAACATAAATATCAGTAACTCCTATGTATCACCTAAGGCATCCCAAACAATACCATTATGCAATTTCAATATGGTATCAACTAGTGAGATTGAGAACATTATTGCTTCTATCAATCCTAGCACAGCACCTAACGACCCCTGCCCAGCCAGCTGGATCAAAGATCTGCGACATGATCTAAGCCAAATCTTGTGCAAGATACTGAACCAGTCCTTCCTAACAGGCTCGTTCCCACAGAGTCTGAAACACACCTCTATCAAGCCCCTACTGAAAAACAGTAGACTTGACCCATCCAAAGTTGATTCATTTAGGCCAATCTCGAACATCCCCCAGCTCGCAAAAATCATCGAAAAAGCGGCTCAACAACAAATCCAGCATCATATCGACACGGAAGCACCACTAGACCCATCTCAACATGGCTTCAGGGAAGCACATGGAGTCGACACAATACTTACCACCCTATTCAATGTTCTGGTCACTGGAATAAACAGCATCCAACAAGGATTTGTCCTCATCTTCCTGGACATCTCCGCCGCCTTTGACTCTGTGAATCATGATATACTTCTGCAACGCCTGAAAGAAAAGGGGATTCGAAGCACAGCACTAGAATGGTGTAAATCCTACCTATCCAATAGGTGGCAACAAGTCAAAACTGGCCAGGCATCCTCAGAACCTTTCCTGCAGTCCCAAGGGGTACCTCAAGGATCATCCTTATCTGCACTGATGTTTAACATCTATATGCAGCCGATATGTGATTTGATCCGATCTTTCAACGTACATTGCCTGATGTACGCAGATGACATCCTCCTCTATATGCCGTTCAGAATTGACCAACCAGTGTTCTCCCCAATAATCAATTGCTTCGGAGCAGTAGCGGAATGACTGATGACACAAAACCTACGAATCAATTAGAGCAAAACTGATGTTCTTTTTGTTACGAGGAACCGGAAGTTTATACCTCCTCCATCGCTACTGGTCAACAATGTAGAATTGAAGTCCAAACCCACAATCCGATATCTCGGCATCACATTGGACCAGCAGCTGGATATGACAACACATGTGAGGAATGTGACAAAGACTATATATCATAAGATCAGAACACTATGCCACCTTCGCCCCCTACTGGATTATACTGACTACCGAACAACCTTCCAGGCATTAGTCCTCCCACACCTGGATTTTGCGAATATCATCCTCCACGGTATCTCTCAATCAACTTTAAATGCACTTCGTCTGGCTATGAATGCAGCTGGGAGTCCTCTCTGGGTCATCAAGATACGACCACATAACGCCTATCATGAAAGATCTGCATTGGCTACCTTTACATGCCAGACTCCATTATAAGTCATTAGTCCTTACTTTCAAAGCCTTGAATAACTACCCACCTACACCAATCAGCAAGCTAATTCACAGCACCCCCAAAAATAGAAACAGGAGGCCTACTGCAATGAACACCTTAATAGTTCCTAGGATGATGACATCGTGCACTAAGGCTACCTCAAAACAGAGCCTTCTCATTATTTGCTCCTTTAAAAACTGGAATGCACTTCCCCATGAGATCCGTGGTATCAAAAGCCTAATCCTATTCCGAAAAGCTTTGAAACACCATCTGTTCACAAAATGTTACCCAGAAGTCATCCCAGACACTCACACATCTGGCAAGCTTCCCACATACCCCAGACGCCTTAACACCTTAACACAACCAGAAAATGGCTAGCCTATACATTAGCCCACCTGATAACCTTTTACCTACACCATCCACACGAAATCTCTTGCAAAATCCAAACGAGTTTAGAATATTGTATATAGTATCAAGTTAACTTGTACATAGTTCCCCCGGTTTTCCCATGTGTTTTCCCTGTTCATTGTAAACTCAATGTTGCCTGTATGCATTGCAGTATGTTTTGTTCGATGTACACCGCGCTGATTATAATAGCGCGGTATAGAAAAAATGTCTTATTTATTTATTTATTTGAAGCGGTGACCAGAACTGCATGCAGTATTCAAGGTGCAGTTGTACCACAGAGCTATTATGATATCCTTTGTTTTCTCCAGGAATAAGCAGGAAGTCAGCCCTCACATATGGGTGACATCAGCACAGACAGAGCCCTGCTAGGAAGCTTTTCCCCAGCTTTCAAAGAAAGCTGTTGGGAGCTGCATCACGCAATGCATGGTCCCCTTCAGGTCCAAGGGTGCCATCTTGCCTCAGTTTCCTTTTCTCCACAGAACCCACTGGACGTGTGTCTGTTTTCCCTGGAAAAAGTGTTTAATAATTTTACTTTTAAATTGCTTTTCCCTGGTCGTGTACTGGTTCCATTTCCCACCCCTGAGCTCCCTTTCCTCAGCATCGAGTCTCGAGTTCGTGGTTTTTTTGTTTTTTTAATCTTTTCTTGGTTTTGACCGGTGCAGTTCATGCCCTTTTTTCACTGGCAGAGCCTCTGATCTTTCTCCTCATGGCCTCTGCCAGTGACTTCAAGAAGTATGATCGATGCTTGCAGAACATGTCCCTCACTGACACACATGACTGTTGCCTCCCTTGCCTAGGGCTGCACCACGACCCCTTGGATTGTGAGGTCTGCAAGAGGATGTCCTCCAAGACCATTAAGAGGCAGCAGCAGCAGCATAATAAGATCTTTAAAAGGTCAGACTCTGCTCCTGAATCTTCAGTGACGCTGTGCCCCAAGGTCCCATCTGGGACCTGGAACCCCGAGGTAGACCCCACTGCCTCTGACCAAAGCCATGGGTCCTCCGAGCGGAGCACTCCAGAGGTGGAACACAAAAAGAAGAAATCTTCAAGGGCAGTGTCTGTGGATGAGTTGGGGAAGGCGGATATGTCCACACCGTGAGTCTGAGGGGTCGGGCAGGTGCAGCCAGCCAAGGTCATCTGCAAAGAATCATCAGCTTCTGGTGATCAGCCTCGGACCCCCGAGGCCATCGTAGTTGAGGACTCCCCCTCATCGTAATTGGTGCTGGGCCCGAGATCCTCCATGCCAAAAGCTGCAGAGCTATCTGGACTGGAGACCAGAATGGCGGCCTTGGAACGTGGCTTATCTGCCTTCATGGCCCAGCAGCGGGCCATGATGCCCGGTTTGGGTGGGTCCTCTGCTCAGACCACTGGGACCTTGATCTCGAGGACTTCCCTGGATGTCGAGCCAATCCTTGAGTGCCATCAGCCTCGGAGTGATCCTCTACATCAGTCTTGGTCCCAGTCCTGATCCTCGGGACCGAGGTCCTCCCCGATGAGTGACCTCAGCTCTGCCCGCATGGATCATCGGGTGCAGAGCCCGACCTGACAACCCAGCCCACCCTCAACTCTTCCACTGACTATGAGTCGGACTGGGAGAACGAAGACAAGGAATGTTTGGACACCCTTCGCCACCGTGATGTGCCCTCGGACCCATCTCCCTCCAATACCCAATATCTATCCCTGCTCAAGAATTTGGCCTTCCTCCAGTATGAGGCCCCTCCAAAGGAGGCACTTACCGTGCCTATTCCCCCAATCCTGGAACAGCTGCTCCTTTTGTATGTGGGAATTACCATCATCTGTGCCTATCGTGAGCCGTCAGCTGGACTCGTTATATCAAGACCTCTGGAGCCTGGGTTTCCAGAAAACACAACTCCATGGTGGTGGAGTCGGCCATGTGTCAGCTCAAGAGCCAGAAGACACACTCCTCGGTGCCTCTGGGTAGAGAGGCCTGCACCTTAGATGCCCTGGGTAGGACGTGCTACCAAGGCTCGATGCTCATGAGGCATACCAGCTGTATATGGAAATGTACTTTGAGGGACCCAGCGAAGGAACTCGCCGGGTTCTCAACTGGTCTCTCTGAGGAACCCCTCCAGTGATTCCGGAATCAGTCCTCTGCTCTCAGTGCTCCAAATTCATGACTTGAGCAGCTTATGATGGCTTTGAGTCGGTGGTTAAACTGTGGTGGGCATCGGTGCTTGACGCTAGGTTTGGTTACAGTCTTCCAACCTGGAGCAAAGGATTCAGGACAAATTGATCAATGTCCCCTGCCAAGGAGAGAACCTCTTTGGCAAACCCACGATGGATAAGGCTGCAGAGTTGGAGTCAAAGTTCCTGACGAGGACTGGTCTCTCCAAGAAGACCATTACCCTTGATGGAAGGCCCCAAGTAAAAAGCCCCTTACTCGAGGAAGGGAAGAGCTTACGGAAACTACCCTCTGTATCTGGCCTCCCCAGCAAGCTCAGCAGGCCAAGGGACAAGGGCATGACTCTCGTAAGCAGAAGCCTCCTAAAACCCAGGCACTGGTTCTGGCACAGCCTGGTGGGAGTTTTTGACTTTTTGGGCATAGCCTCTCCACCCTTAAGGAGGCCCACCCCAGCAGCCCACATGGGGATCCCTAATCCTCTTTGCCCAAAGGTGGCCAACCATCCCCACCGATACCTTGGCACTCCAGGTGGTCAAGGAGGTCTACCTCCTCCACTTGGAGCAGCCCCCCCCCCCCATTCTTCCCAGAAGAGCCCACTAGGATTCCTCTCCATTAGACCTTGTTACTGCAGGAGCTCACAGGCCACCTCAAGGACAAGGCGGTGGAACCCGTACCCCCACAGCTCTGGGGTAGAGGGTTCTACTCTCGGTACTTCCCCGTACTAAAGAGTACAGGGGGCCCAAGACCCATCCTGGAACTGTGGGATCTGAACAGGTTACTGGTAAGGGAGAAGTTTAAGATGCTTTCCCTTGGGACGCTGCTGCCATACCTCCAGCAGGGAGACTGGCTATGCTCCTTGGACTTAAAGGATATGTACACACACATCATCCCAGCCACAGGCAATATCTTAGGTTTATGGTGGGGGAGTAACCACTACCAATATAGGGTCCTACCTTCGGCCTGGCCTCCACCCCAAGGGTCTTTACCAAGTGCCTACAGGTGGTTGTGGCCCACCTCCACCTCCAAGGGACCTTTGTCTTCCCTTACTTGAATGACTGGCTCATCAGAGGAGGTTCGGCTGCCGAGGTGCAGTGAGCCACGGCCTGCACCATCAGTGTCCTAGAACATCTGGGATTTGTCATAAACCACCCCAAGTCTCACCACCTCCCGACACAATGTTTGGAGTTCATAGGAGCCCAGCTAGACACCCTCCAGGCCAGGGCATTCCTACCTCAGGACAGGGTCCATCCGCCTCAGGGTGCTCGCCGCAGACGTACAACGCAGACACGCCATGTTTGCTCACCTCCTGCTACATCTGCTGGGCCACATGGCATCCACGTCAGCCCAGACACCCGCCTATACATGCATATGGCCCAATGGCGCCTCTGTTCCCAGTGGACCAAGCCACTGGATGGCTGCGGGACAGAGTGATGGTAACCTGCCAACTCATGGACTCCCTCGGCTGGTGACAGTTTCTGCAGCACCTCCAGGCTGGGAAACCCTTTTAGGCCCCCAATCACCAGAGGGTCCTCACTATGGATGCCTCACTGTTGGTTTGGGCTGCCCGTTGCAAGAATATTGGCACTCAGGGCAGCTGGTTGCAGTCTGAGCCAACTGCATCAACCTGCTCGAGCTCTGGACCATATTCCTGACTCTCGGAGCTTTTTGCCACTGCCTGCAGCACCAGTCAGTGCTGGTCCAGACGGACAATCAGGTGGTGCTGTTCTACTTGAACAAGCAAAGGGGCTTAGGGTCCTATCCTCTGACTGGAGGCAGTAGCTCTCTGCTCCTTTGCGCTCTGCAATAGACTGCTCCTGGGGGCGTCTGCTGGGCCAGGACAGTGCCATGGCAGACAGGCTGAGCAGGGTCCTACAGCTGCGCGAGTGGCAGCTGGGCCCCAGAGTGGCCTCTCAGCTCTTCTAGCTCTGGAGAATTTCACTGATGGACCTCTTCATGAGTCTGACCAACACTCAGCTGCCTTGCTTCTGCTCCTGCCAACTGCACCCCTAATGGGTGGCAGTGGATGCATTCCTCATCCCGTGGATGGGGGGCCACCTCTATGCTTTCCTGTCCACCTCACTGATTGTCAAGACCCTCTTCGAGGCTCAGCATGATGGGGTGTCACTGATACTGATTTCCCCCCGGTGGCCCAGGCAACCGTGGTTTCTATTGCTCCTCCACTTTTCCTCTGTGCCCTGGTCCCTCTGGGGAGTTCTCTGGGGTTATTGTCACAAGAGGAGGGATCCCTCCTACACCCCAACCTGGAGTCCCTGTCGCTAACAGCTTGGCTGCTGAAAGGGTAGTCTTGGCTCTATTCAACCTCTGGGGGGAGGTAGAGGGGGTCCTGCTGGCCTCTCATAAGGTCTCTACGAGATGGGCCTATGCCTTCAAATGGCGCAGATTCTCAGTGTGGTGCGCGGAACGGCAAGTTAATCTGTTCTTGTGCTCGGTGCATCTTGTGCTGCAATATTTGCTTCATCTGTCCCAGGCAGGACTGAATTCCAACTCGGTCAGGGTTCATCTGAGTACTCTGGCAGTGCACCACTCAGTCTAGCCCCTCATTACCCACTTCTTGTGGAGTCTGTGATAAGGAAGCCTGTAGTGAGCCTATGGAAATAGGAGAAACTAATGATTTTGCTTTTAAGAAAAGTGATATCCGTGCAGTACACAGGTTTCAGCTTTTGCCTAAAAAAAGCAAGCAGAGAGAAACAACCTAGGCTGCCACACCCAAGCTCTACTGAGGTAGTTGCAGGCTTGGAAGATAATTGTAAGCACCTGTCCAGAGAGGGGGAGAGACTGCCTAGGAAGTAGGGATATAAACCTTGGCTAGAGAGAAAGCAAGAGAAGAGAAGGAGAGGCGAGCCTGGAAGGAGAAGGTGGAGAGAGACCAGGAGAGGAGCTCGGAGAGAGAGAGCACTGGAGGAGAGAGCAGAGAAGGCTTCAAACCCCAGTTCCTGATCAGAAGGTTCAGAGAGTTCAGAGGTGGGAGCCCAGGACTCAGCACAAGAGTCAAAGGAGCCAAGCCTGGAACAGGGAGCCGTGGCAGAGCTCCATGGAGGAACTCAGGGAAGTGAACCAGGGACTGTTTCCCAGAAGCTGGAGGGAGACTGGTGAACACAGCCAGGGAGAAGTGTCCACAGCTTCAGGTACAATTTATCCTTACCAGGTAGAGCTGTGCTCAAGAGAGACACAGGGATCCACAGAGAGAATATATCCTGAGACGTACGTTAAAAGCTCAGAGCAGGGCACTGCATTACCGGAGCCAGAGGAAATGCAGGTTGAGCCTATTGAGCAAGATTTATTGCCTCCAGAAATACTCATGGACTGTAGTTTATGTCAAGCTGATAGCATTGAGTCCCTTTGCTAAAGAATAGCTGAAAAGATAGTCTCCTGAAAAGTAGAGTAATGAAACCTAGCCTTAACTGAAGGTAGGAACTTGCTCTTGTCAATGGGAGGATACCTGTTGCATGTACATTTGAATGCTTAATGAAGACAAAGGTAAAAAGAAGATATTTTTACTTTGTGGAATGAAGAAGCTGTGTTTTCTTTATCCGTTATGTTGATAAGCAGCTGCATATAATTGACTGTGAAGCTCATCCAGCCTAGGTTGTAAATAACCTTGAGCGAATGAATGGAGAAGTATTCTGTTAGTCTGCATGGACTTTGTATGCGTTTGGGGAATAAATTTTGTCATTTGCCTTTACTTTCGGTTTCATGACTACACTTCATCTTAGAAGGCAAAAACTACAACTCCCAGCATGCTTCACTGGAGAAAAATAGTTTATTCAACCTTTTATAAGAGAAGTTATTGGCAACCCTACCCCTCTAAGCCTGAGGCAGAGGGCTGGAGCGTGACAAGCCTCTTGTTCTCCAGGAACAAGCAGAAAGTCAGTCCTCACATATAAGTGACGTCTGCGCCAATGGAACCTGCACTGAATCATCTCCCCAGCTATCAAAGAAAGCCTTTGGGAGATGCCACCACGCATGTGTGGTCCCCTTCCTGCCCAAGGGTGCCATCTTGCTCAGTCTCCTTTTATCCGTGGAGCCCAGCAGACATTTGTCTGATTCCCCCGGAAAAAGTATATTTTTTTTTCTTAGAGTTAATTCTCTCTCTCTGGCTGCAGCTGGTCCCTTTCCTACCCCCAAGTTTGCTTGCCTTGGCACCATGTCCTTGGGTCGGTGAATTTTTTCCAGCACGATGTGCGCCCTTTTCCCACTGGCATTTCCTCAGGTCTTTGACCTTGTAAGGGTTCTTTTTCCTCCAATGGCCAGCGGCTTTAAAAACTGTAATCTATGTTCCAGTAATTTTTCTATCACTGACACACATGACTGCTGTCTCCATTGTCTCTGTCCTGCAAGAGGCTGACCCCCCAAGTAGTCAAAAGCAGGCAAAAGAAGCACAACTGGATGTTCAGATCAGACTCTGCCTCAGAAACCTCTTCCAGGGCCCAGTCCGAGACCCCGGGATCGCGCAGTGACTCAGTGGCCACCAGTCAGGGCTGCAAGTCCTCTGACCAGGTATCCCCTTTACGGATACTGAAGAAGAAGAAAGCCTTGCGGGACTCCTCATGAGACTCGGGAAAGGTGGGTAAGTCCCACGCCAGATCCCTGAGCCACTGGAGGAGGACTGAGGTGTCGGAGGAGGAGCGGCTGCCAAAACTTTCCTGGAAGGACTCGATGGACCCCGACGATCAGTCCCAGGTCCCCATGGCCATCCCCACCAGGGACACTCCTCCATTGGCACCGGACCCGATACCCTCGATGTCCGTGCCAACTGCTGTGACCCCATCCGGGCTGGAGACTAGGTTGGGGGTCCTAGCGCGCAGCTTGTCTGCCTTCTTGGCCACTCAACAGGCAGTGCTATCTGGCTCTGCTGGTTTATCTACCAAAAACACCAGGGCTGGGACCTCGACCTCAAGGACGTCCCCCGGCGGCAAGTTGATCCCCCGAGCTCCCTCACCCGGGCCGATCACCCCTGGCCATGGCTCCAGCCATGCTGCCAAGCCCTCTGAGCCTCTGACCCTGACCTGTTCGATCGTTGAGTCTACCTCCAGCTCTGACTGGGAATCTGATGTGACACTTCCCCAGATACCCAGAGGCATCAAGACCTTCTGTCGGACCCGTCCCCACTGGGGGCCAGGCATCAGGCCCTGCCCGAGGACTAGGCCTTCCTCGACTTCGTGTGGGACATAGCTAAAGCTCTGGCCTTCACCACTGGGTTGGTAGATGACCCTCGGTCGGAGGATCTCGAGATCCTCCAATTCGATCCCCCTCCCCCTGAAGGTGTCCTATTGGTGCCAGTCCCAGCAAGTCTCAAGAGGCTTCTCATCCGTATGTGGGAGACATCGACTACAGTACCCACAATTGGTTGCCGGCTTGACCTTGGGTATAAGGTCCACCCAAGCCTGGGCTTCCACAGGAGCCAATTACCACACAACTCCTTGGTGGTTGAGTCATCCATGCGTCGGCTTCAAAGCCAAAAGATGCACTATTTGATGCCTCCTGACAGGGAGGCCTGGAGCCTCAACATTTTTAGCAGAAAATGCTACCAGGGCATCATTCTAGGCTACCAGGTCCAGGTATACCTCCTCTACATGGGAATGTTCCTCCAGGACACCGAGGGAGCTAAAGGGCTACTCTGCTGGCCTCTCTGCGAAACCCCTCCAGAGGTTCCAGACACTGGCCAAAACTGCTGCCAATTGCTCAAAGTTTATCACCCGGGCCACGTACGATGACTTTGAGGCCATAGCCTGGGTCGCCAGTGCCTTTATTGGTGCCAGGAGAAAGGCTTGGTGCCAATCCTCCAACCTCAAGCAATGGGTCCAGGAAAAGCTCCTGGACATCCCCTGCCTGGGAGAGAACCTCTTTGGCAAGGCCATGGCAGACAAAGCCACAGAGCTCGAGGCAGAATACATGACAAGGACCCAGCTCTTGAAGATAACTTCCTCGGACCCCAAGTGTAAGGCCCCCGGGAAGAAACCCCCCTTCTCCAGAAAGTACCTGGGATCCTGGAGCTACCAACAATTCCAGGCCCCACAGACCCTCAGCAGGTTCCCTGAGGACCTGGGCAACTACCTCACAAGCAAAAAGGCTGCAGCTCTAGCCTCTCCCCCTCCAGGAGATCAGCAGCCCATGGGGGATATCTGGACCACTTTGTCTGCCAGTGGTCAACCATCACCACTGACACCTGGGCACTCCTCCACCTGGACCAGACGTCCCCTCCTTTCTTCCCGGGAGAGCCCCACAGGACTCCCCTGCATCAAGCCCCTGCTACTGCAGGCAGGGTCGGCCCGTCCATTGAGCAAGAATGTTTTTTGCACAGGGTCCCGCGTTTCAGGGTGCCCCGCGCAAAAAAACATTCTACATTAGCACAAGCACATTAAAAAAAAAAAAAACGGCTGCCGCTGCGGCAGTGGCAGAATCAAATGTCCCGCCGCGGGGCCCCGCCTGCCCGGCAGAGCCTTCCTGAGCTCCTGAGTCCCTCCCAATCCGCGGGCTTTCAGAGCCGCGAGAGCTTCTCTGACCTCTCGCGGCTCTGTTAATCCCACTGAGGCTGATGGGAAATCCCATCAGCCCTGGCGAGATTAACAGAGCCGCGAGAAGAAATCAGATTTGTCTGGTATGATCTGCTTTTGGTAACATTGCCAACGGCTTATAAGGAAATATTTGTAGATTACAAAGATTTTCTAGAGTGGGCATCCCAGAGGGGAGTTGATAATATGAGAAATGATCAATAAATCTGAAGAATTGTTTAGTTTGGTAGTTCAGATTTAATGTGAAGAAGTGCAAAGTGATCAACCTAAGGTGTAGAATCCAAAAGAGCAGTATGCAATAGGGGGTGAGAGAAGTGGTGTGCAGCCACCCCAGGAGCTGGCCAGGAGGGTGAACCTCCGCTGGGCCCACGGAAGCAGTGCAGTAAACTTATGTTTAAAGCTGGCTTTGCTGCAATGCCTTGCACTCCAGGAACCGGCTGTCCTTCCTTCCCAGGTGAAGTCTCGCGATTCATGAGACTTACGCCAGGAGGGAAGAGCAGCTGGTCCCCAGAGCACAAGGCACCACCATTTTACATGTAAACGTGCCACATGGCCTCAGTATGACAGTGTCTGATCACCTCAACATTACAAAACAATATGACAAGGTGGTGACTAAAGCCAGGAGGACATAGAGAGGGGCATAACCAGCCAAAAGGAGGCAGCAATAATACTCCTGTTGAGTCTCACCTGAAGTACTGTGTTCAGGTCTGGAGGACATCTCTCACTAAGGATATAAACAGACTTGAACCAAAATGGTAGGGGGTTTGCACCAGAAGTCATAGGAAAAAAGACTTAAGACCTGAATCCGTATACACAGTAATAATGGGCAATTTCAATTACCCAATATCAACTGGATAAATGTCACATCAGCATATGCTAGGGAGGTAAAGTTTCTAGATCAAATAAAATGACAATTTTATGGAGTAGCTGGTGCAGGAACCAACACGAGGGGGTGCTATTCTGGATCTAATAACCCCTTAGTGGAACACAGAATCTAGTACGAGAGGTCACACTTTTGGGACCATTTGGCAACAGAGCAAGGATTCTCAACCCAGTCCTCAGGACTCACCTAGCATGCCAGGTTTTCAGGATAGCTATAGTGAATATGCATGGAGAGATTTGCATATAATGGAGAAAGTGCATGCACATCTGTCTCATGCATATTCATTGTGGTTATCCTGAAAATCTGACTGGGTAAGCATCTCGAGAACTGTGTTGAGAACTCCTGCCTTAGAGGAAAGGAGGGACAGTGGAGATAGAATACTGACATTTAAATATTCAAAAAGGTATTAATACGCAAACAAATATTTTCCAATTACAGGAAAGCTAAAAAACTTAGAGGATATGAAATGAAGTTGAAAGGAGAAACATTTAAAAGCAACATCAGAAAGGTGACATTTTACTTACCAAATCATGTCCTTTGAGTCCTGCTACAACAGTCCAAACAAATGGGTTGTGCTCTCCTACCAGTAGAGGTGGAGACAGAGAAATATCCAGTCTTCTGATGACCTCATCCTATACTATACAGTTGTGGTCAACATTGTCACCCTTGCATTTTAGATATGTTGTATACAATATCTTGAGAAATACTTGGAAATATTCCAACTGTATGTCATCATATTTTAATAGTACTGTATGTCAAAAGGTATGCAACAAAAAAAAAAGAGAGATGTCTGTGCAACTTAAGACTTGGTAATTTCTGAGAAAAACACAAAATATGACCTGGACAGGATTAATGGCAGCCTTCAATAAATATTTAGTTGCACAACCTTTAGCAATGACAACAACCTCCAAACGGTTCTTGTAGCTATCTTTAAGTTTTGTATATCTGTCTGCTAGTAGTTTCTCCCATTCAACAACTGTGATTTGTTCCAGCTCGTGAATGTTTCCAGGATTCCTTTTATCAATGGCAGATTTCAGCTTTTTCCAAAGGTTCCCAATTGGACTGAGATCAGGACTCACTGCCGGCCAGTTTAAAATGGTCCAATTTTTCCTTGTTAACCATTCTTTTGTATGTATGTTTTGGGTTCAGGGGCGGCTCAAGGCAATCTGCTGCCTGAGGCGAAGGATGAGATGGCATCCGTAGTCGTGTGTTGAGGAATCTGAAAGGTCACCCCCGCCTCCAAGTGCTGTGGTTGAAGCCACCAAGTTAAGGACTGCATTAGCCTTTTGGAGACCTGGACTCTGTCTCCGGGTTTGCCTGTGTCCACTGGTCCCTGAGGCACCATTGAGCTGTTCTGATGTGGAGGCGGACATTTGGTGTCACATGTACCGTGGAGGCCATGTGCTCCAGGAGGCGCAGGAAGTGTCTTGCTGAAATTTGGGACCTGCGACTTACTTGATGGATAAAGCCCAGAAGTCTCTGTGCCCTGTCTTCTGGCAGGTAAGCCCTTACCTAAAGCATATCTAGTCTGGCCCCAATGAACTCTAGTTGTTGAGTGGGAACTAGGGTAGGCTTGGGGTAATTGATTACAAACCCTAGATGCTGAAGCAACTGAAGGGTGTGAGATGTGGTCTGTTGAGCCTCCAGAGCTGATAGGGCTCTGATTAGCCAATCGTCCAGGTATGGAAAGACGAACACTCCTTGGATTCTGAGGAAAGCCGCAACCACCACCAGACATTTTGTAAATACCCTGGGGGCGGAGGCTAGGCCAAAGGGAAGCACTCTGTACTGATAGTGGTTTCCCCCCCACCACAAAGCGAAGGAACTGCCTGTGGTCTGGATGAATTATGATGTGTGTATATGCACCCTTTAGGTCTAAGGAGAATAGCCAGTCTCCCTGGTAGAGGTAAGGCAGCAATATTCCAAGGGAGAGCATTTTGAACTTTTCCCTCACCAGGAATTTGTTTAAGTTTCGCAGGTCAAGGATGGCCTTAGGCCTCCTGTGCTTTTTGGAATCAGGAAGTACCTGGAATAGAAACCCCTGCCCTGCAGGTGGTAATGCACCGGTTCTACCGCCTGGTCCTTGAGAAGATCTGCCAACTCCTTCAGAAGAAGGTCCCGGTGAAGAAGAGAGCAGATGGGCTCCCCTGGAAAGTAATGGAGAGGCACTTGGCTGAAATGGAGCAGATAGCCCTGATGGACTATCTGAAGAAACCAAGTGTCTGTGGTAATGGCTTGCCACCTGTGGGTATACAGGGCAAGCCTTCCCCCTGTGCATTGCCTTTCTCCTGGGGTGAGAGGGGCTATGCTTTGAGAGTCAAAAGCCACTACCAGGCTGGGCCGGGGCCGGAGCCAGTGCCTGGGGTTTGGGGGCTTTCTGCTTATGTGGGTCATGCCCCTGTCCCTTGGCCTGCTGCCCTGTTGGGGAGACAGGAAGGCCTGACATTGGGGGTAGCATCGGTAAGCAGCACCCTTCCTCTGGAAAAAGGGCTTCTTACCTGAGCCCTTCATTTTAGAAGGGGCAGGAGTCTTCTTCAAGAGCCGTGTCCTGGTCAGGTACTTGGACTCGATTTCAGCAGCCTTCTCTGTCATGGGTTTGCCGAAGAGGTTCTCTCCCCAGCATGAGACATCGACCAACTTGTCCTGAACCCATAGCTCAAGGTCCGACGACTGTAGCCAAGCTTGGCGGCGTGCACCGATG
Organism: Ichthyophis bannanicus; assembly: GCA_033557465.1. Taxonomy (NCBI): domain Eukaryota; kingdom Metazoa; phylum Chordata; class Amphibia; order Gymnophiona; family Ichthyophiidae; genus Ichthyophis; species Ichthyophis bannanicus. The sequence goes on along the minus strand of CM066034.1, from coordinate 540,236,561 downwards.
CCAGCCACAGATACCCGGGCCGACACCTCGAAGCCGTCATAGACTGCTCGAGTCATGAGCTTCGAGCACTCATGGACTCCGGTAGACAAGGTCTTGAAGTGCTGCAAGGGTCTCTTGGAGAGACCAGCTGAGAACCCGATGATCTCCTTTGCCAGGTCTCTGAGGTACATGCCCATACAGCTGATAGGCCTGGATCCGACATGACAGCATAGAACCCTAGAAACACTTCCTGCCGAGGGCATCCAAGTTGCGGGCCTCCCTGCCAGAAGGCACCGAGGAGTGTGTCTTCTGGTTCTTGAGCCGGCGCATGACTGATTCCACAACCATGGAGTTGTGCGGCAGTTGTGTTTTCTGGAACCCAGGGCTCTTGCGAACTTGGTACATCGAGTCGCCTGCTGATCACTGGCATCGACGCCGGCGTCTCCCACATGCGAAGCATGAGTTTCTCCAGGATTGGAGGCACTGGTACAGTAAGGGCTTCCCGAGGGGGAAAGTCATACTGGAGGATCTCGAGGTCTTCGGCTTGAGACTCCTCCTCGGACTCCGTAGGGAATGCCAAAGCCTTTGACATACCCCTTATGAAGTCCAAGAACCGAGTGTCCTCCAGGGGGGACCTTCTCCGAGGTTCAGACACTGGGGAATTGGAGGTGATGTCCCTGGTTCGGCAGGTGTCTGGGGACTCTTCCTCCTCAGTCTCCCAATCTGAGGCCTCCGAAGAGGAATCGAGTGGCTTCGGCCTCGACTGCCCCGACACCGGTACCGAAAAGGAGGCTGAGGGAGACCTCGGCCAAGGATCGACTCTAGTACGCATAGTCTCGAGGATCAGCTCGGTCTCTGGGGCTCGATGGTCGGGGAGGAAGGACCTGTAAGGCTGGCCATCAGTGCCCACTGCTGCTCTATGAAGGCAGACATGCTGCGCTCCAAGGCCATCCTTCAGAGACTTAGTTCAGAAGGCTCCACAGCTCCCGGGTCGGGTCCCGACGCTGTCGGGCCCGACGCCAGCTCTCCCAGAGGAGATCCACAATGAGGACAGCAGTTACTTGCCTCGGCTGGTCCGGTTCCCTTCGAGGACGTTTTGCAGGGCACTCCAACTCCGAAGATCCGGGCCAGCGGTTGGGACTCTGCAATCGGTCCCGGGAGGAACCGGGCCATTCGGAACCATCCAATGACACCGCCTTCAAGGATTTCTTCTTCCTCCGATGTTCTCGCAAGGGAGACCCCCTTTCTGAGGACCCCCGACACTGCTCAGGCTCAGAGAGCTCCCGAAACATCGAGGCCTCAGACGAGGGCTCTCATCATGCTGCTGCTGGCGGCTTCTCAAGGCCTTAGAGAACATTTTCCTACACGGGCCACATCCCTTCGGGTCGTGGTCTGGTTCGAGGCACTGGAGACAGCAGTCATGTGTGTCGGTGAGGGACATTAGTTTTGTACACCGATCACACTTTTTAAACCCGCTGGTAGCCATCGGGGGAAAAAGGGACCCTGCGATGTCGAAGCCTCGGGCTGCCAGGGAAAAAGAAAAAGAGCACGAACACTAGTCACTAAGGACAAAAAACGAAAAACAGAAGCAGACTCAATACCAGTGTACCGAGCCGAAGGCGGGAAGGGGGACTGTTGTCGATCCGATGGAAACAGAAAAAGAATTTCTAGGTTTTATCAATTTTTTCCTCGGGGACTACAGGACTACGTCCATTGTGCTCCGTGGAAAAAAGGAGACTGACTTAAGATGGCACTCTTGGGTGGGAAGGGGACCACGCATGCGTGATGCAATTCCAAAAGGCTTTCTTAGAAAGCTGGGGATTTGCTCCACACGAGGGCTCCGTCGGCGCCGACATCACCCACATGCGAGGACTGACTTTCTGCTTGTTCCTGGAGAAAAAGATTTAGGCGCCATCGTGGATAATATGTTAAAACCCTCCGCCCAGTGTGCAGTGGTGGTCAAGAGAGCAAATAGAATGCTAGGTATCATAAGGAAAGGAATGGAAAACAAAACAAAGGATATTATAATGCCTTTGCATCGCTCCATGGTGCGACCGCACCTTGAATATTGTGTTCAATTCTGGTCGCTGTATCTTAAAAATGATATAGCATTATTAGAAAAGGTACAGAGAAGAGCCACCAAAATGGTAAAGGGGATGGAAGGATACCCCTATTAAGACATGCTAAAAAGGTTAGGGCTCCTCAACCTGGAAAAGAGATGGCTGAGGGGAGATATGATAGAGGTCTATAAATTAATGAATGGAGTGGAACGGGTAAACGTAGATTGATTGTTTACCGTCATCAGAATATAGAAAGACTAGGGGACATGCAATGAAGCTACAGGGTAACCTATTTAAGACTAATAAGAGAAAAGATTTTTTCACTCAATGTGTAATCAAACTCTGAAATTTGTTACCGGAGGATGTAGTAAAAGCTGTTAGTGTAGCCAAGTTTAAAAAAAGATTTGGACAAGTTCCTGAAGGAAAGCTCCATAAATCATTATTTAAAGGGACCCAGGATATCACTGCTTGACCCAATACAAGCATTGAGGAACCTGTGTCTTTTGGGGAAATTGCTAGGTACTTATGACCTAGATTGGCCACTGTTGGAAATAGGATACTGTGCTTGATGGACTTTGGTCTGACCCAGTATGGCATATCTTATGTTCTTATGTAGTAGTACTACTAGTAGTAGCTCCAACACCCACAATCTGTCCTTGTACAACCACCTTAAAACCATCCCAAACCTCCCTCATAGGAACCCCAATGCCCATATTAAAATGAAAGTACTCCTGTATCACCTTATATACCCTTGTTGCATACTCCTTATCCTCCAGAACTTTACCCCCCCTCACCTATTCCACTTTGATACTAGTCTATGGTCAGACCATGATATCTGTCTGATATCCACCTTCTCAATCCAATATCAACTCTTCCCCACCCAAATCATATATTATCTATGCTATAAATTGTGCAGGGCCGAATAAAATATATAACCCCTATGAGACTCAGTATGCACCCTCCAAATATCCATAATCCCAACACCTCTCCCAATCTCTGTAATTACTGCCTATGAATCCTCTCCTCCATAGAAGCCCCTCCCGATTTGTCTAAAGTTGGATTCATAGTCCAATTAAAATCCCCACCCAGCACAATCGTAAGGTCCTGAAACCCTACCAACTGTTTCATGAACTCCCTGAAAAACTCCCTGCCACTTTTTAGGTGTGTAAATACATGCCACCAGCATCTCCAAACCCCCTACTATAACCCTTAAAAGCACATTCCTCCCATTTGGGTCCTGCACTTCCTCAATCTCTTCAATTAGCTGTTTCCCAAAAAACAAAATACCCACTCCCCCCCCCCCTTAGAGAGTCCATATTAGTAGCAAGGAACACCAGGGGCAACTTCTTTGTGGCAAGTAAGTTGGCCTGCAACATTCACAGATATGTTTCTTGTACACACAAAATCAGCTTTCAACCCTTCCACCTCCCTTTCCAACATTCTCCTCTTATGCCAAGAGTTAAGGCCCTCAGCATTGATCAATACCTCACTCCTCTCCCCCCATCAAACCCCATCATCCTTACCACTCACACTGTCACCCCCCTCCAGTACATCTCTCACCCTTCACTTCCAGAAGTGCCCAACACCCCCCACCACCTTCCCACCCACCTCTCCCCCATCATCCCCAATCCACCCCTTTGGAGTCCATCCAGAGTAATGACATTGCGCCATGTCGTCCTACTCATTTAAAAAAATAAACAAACAAAAAAAACACAAACCCAGAGCATGCCCACTTTCTGCCATTACCCCCATTACCAAAATCCCTTACGTACCCATTCTCTCCAAATGTACCCACCTCTTACACCCTCAGCTCCCCCTTCATTCACCCAGCCACCACCATACCCCCACAACATCCTTCTCACAGACTCCATTTCCACCTCCACAAACCACAGCAGAAATATAAATCACAGAAATCCCCACCGATTCTTCCCCAACCAGTTAAACATTCAAATAAAAAAATAAATTGAAAAGATCATCATCAGCCCACATGACAAGAAAGAGCAGACAGTCAAGTTTCCTCAGCTTTGGTAGGGCCACGCTTCTTTTTCCAAGTGCCATTCTTCCCCACTATGGTCCACGTGGCTGACAGGTTCTTTACTAAATGCTCTGGCCTGTGTAAATCTGCAATGTCTATCCTGGCCTCCACCATACTAGTCACTGCCTCATCCAAGATCTTCACATGCCAGGTTTTTCCATCCTTCGTGAATGTCATACCAAATGGATAAAGCCAGCGATATTTCAATTTGTCCTCTTGAAGTTTGGAAGTCACACTGCTGAACTCGCGCCTCCATTGCAGGATCCCTGCCAACCAAAACTGGGTTGTGGCCTAATCAGCCCCCACTGTGGATATCCTGGTTTTCAGGATATCCACAGTGCTTCCATTGTATGCAGATCTATCTCATGCATATTCATTGTGGATGGAGACAGGCCTGGGGGTAGAGGACTGTGTTGAGAACCACTGCTCAGATCTTCCAGTTTCAAATGCAGGGCTTCCAACATGCCACTCAGCTAATCTGTCTTGCAAGCCCTGCACACCAGTCAGTTCATCTAATCTTCCCTTGTGCTCCTCCACACGCTACCCCAACTCTGCCACATCAGCTCATATTTTGGCTACTTTTGACCCAACTCAGCTGCTACAATCTACTGTTTAATGTCATCAAACCACTCTTAACTCACTTCGCATCACCTGCAAGTCGGCATACTGCTGCTTGCTGTACCGGGCAATACAACATCCTCCTCTATCACGAGGTGGGCCCTCTGCCATCTTAAGAGTCTTCGTGCTGCTTGGCATGCAGCCTGGCATAAGCAAAATCTTTAAAGTCCACTGCCATTTTGTGCTCTGTTGCCATGCTGGCCTCCGACTCCCGGCCACTTCCACGCCCTACAGCACTCCTCGCAAAACTGTTCGGAAGCAAGTTGCTCACTTCTAACCACACACAGAGGGTCAAAGCCGCCGCAGCTTTTCATTCAGGCAGTCATTGGGATGGTGACGTCACTTCCTCAGTCCTGGATGTCTTAAAGGCTGGATCCGCCTGCAACCAGCTGGATGCTGCTTCTCAGCCTAAGAGCGTCCAATATCCACAACACCAGACCTTTGCACCTGGCAGTGTGCACAAACGCCACAAAATCTGGGGAAAATCCCCCTGAAACCAGGGTTGAGGATAGGGACAACTTTTTGCACCTTCCAGCCTTTGCTGACAGAATTGGGAGCTCCGAGAAATTCAGAGCTACCTGCCCAGTAGGCCCCATAACTGGCCCAGTGCACTACCAGACAGTTCCAAAATGGCACCCACTGCTGCCAAAATATCATCTATTATGGGTGGGGGCAAACATTCCTGTGTCTGAAGCTTCCCCCATGCAGGAGAGAGCCTGAGGCATTAACCTGTGTGTCTTGAGCCATAATCTGCTCTCCATCACAATCTGGGGAAGAGAGCACCTTGGCAGAGCAAATTCTGGTAGCCACACCCCTACACAGGTTGTCATAATTAGAGAGCAGCTTGACATCAGTCACCCATGGCTCAGATGCAGCTCCCCATGGCTTATTTCTGAAAAGACTACTGCCAGAGTGCTGGTGCTCTTACAGCTGCTCAATAACCCTGCCATACTGACTCAGCAGTCAGTCACTGCTGCTGAAACCCTGCTGTGCGAACAAAAGGCAAACTTATTTTTTAAGCAGACTTTACTGCTGACAACACACAGCAGCAAAAGGAAAGGCCCGGATGCAAGAAGCAGCCATACTCCAGGGTGGGGGAGGGGAGCCACCCACAACAGGAATCCTAGGGAAGGAGGCCATACCCCACCCAAGTCCTGGACCAGACAAAGGAGGCACAACGGGGACCTTCTCCCCCATCCCTGTCCCCCCACTCAACCAAAGGTGCTGCACCATACTTGGGACAAAGAAGAAATTAGGCCTTACCTGCTAATTGTCTTTCTTTGAGTTCTCGCCGGGCCAGTCCTCAGCTGCTGGAGCGGATTGATCACCCAAAGGTCATGGACTGGCCCGGAGAGACGAAGAGGAATATTACCCTGCTGACTCGGCCAGAAGGATCAAAGCATATCCCAGCACTCGACCAGGGGAGACAGATCTTAGGCTGCTGCCTCAAGAAAAATTGGCACTGGCTCGACCGAATTAACCTTCAGACTTCTGCCTTGGGAGTACAGGGATAGGGCTCAACCAGAAAGAGAAGATATATTATCATCCCCCACCCCATCCCCAGTCACCAGAAGTCTCAGCAGTCCCCTTATCCAGGGAAGACAGCTGGCAGCCCTGGGAGTTCAACCTACAAGCCTAACAAGGCCAGGGAACCTCATTCCTGCTAGACTAGAATTGCATATACCACTATGTACTGGAAGTAGAGAATACTGCAATGTATCTTATGAGCAAAGCCTCTTACAGGTAGCGATGTCACTGCACAGCTGTATTCTTTGCCTCCACATCTTCTGGCAAAGTGATAGCCCATTTACCCGACTGGTCTAGCAGGATGACGAGGAAGCACAATAAATGTTCATGATTCTGTCTTAATTTGTAAATAGTTACCCCTGTTATCCAAGTTATTTCTTCCTGTTCAAATGTAAACACAAAGTACCATCGGAAATGTGTAAATTCTTTGTTCAATGTAAACCGCGCTGATGCTGAATAGTGCGGTATAGAAGAGACTTTAAATAAATAAATAAATACTGGTTCTTTAATATCCTGGCCACTGGCTCATTTATCCAAGACTACTTTCTGCACCAGCTTTCTATTTCAGAATTTTGCAATGATATATCTTCATGGATGCAAAATGGTCAGTTTATATGCCTCCCATGAATGAGATGAAAGAAAGTTTTAGAGAGGATGGGCAGGCAGTCTAGCATAAAGGAAGAGGACTATACATGAAGGCGAAGATATTTATCATTCATTCTGCTCTAACTTCTATGACTGGGGCAGCAACATCAAAATCACATTACTCTATTAAATTTGGTGTACAAAAATATGCACATTTCAGCTGTTTACTGTTCTTGTGATGTATGCAAACTACAGGCACCCACCACTGCCAAACTGTTCAGGATACTAGTAGGTTCAGGATACCAGTCTGAGTGGCATGTTGTGTTTACCAGCCAAAGCCGTATGAGACAATAACACCAAGAAACAAAGTTCAAAAGATCCTTTTAAATTGTTTTATAATACAGGACACAGACTGTAAAAATTCAGTTCTTCCACTGCCATGTGTCTCATACCAGTGTATATGACCTAGGAACATTGTAGCCCAACAGTACCAATTCTTACTAAGTTACTTACGTTTCAGCATTACCCAGTAACCAAAAAGAACAAAGAGCATGTATGGGGAATATAAGTGATTTACAGGAGGAAATCTATGGTGATGCTCGTCGTCTTTCAGTTCAAGATAAGGATAGTATTAGGCTAGTCCCAGATTGTCATGTAGGGTGAAAAAAAATCACCAATCTATCCGAAAACATTCGGGCTGCAAACAAGGATTTTCTGTGCAGAAGTGTCATATTTCAAAAAGACTGCGCTCACTGAAGGTATACCATCTTCCTTTTCCTCCTCCCCGACGCTAGGCATCCTGCAGCTGATTTTGGTTCAGGAGGATCTTCTCTCCAGGTTTAAAGGCTGGCATTCCCAAATAAGGGCAGCTGGCACAGCGGAAGGCATCTCCCAAATAGCACTGGCATGAGAAAGAGAAAAACAATGCTATAGAATCACAAACAAATATGACACTCCCAACCACTCCTCTATCACAGCAGTATCCTACCGACAGGAAGCAACTTATGTCAGGAGACAACTATTAAACATGAACTTGTTGCTCACTGTGAGGGAGAGACCTTGGAACAAGTTACCAAGATCTTAGTGAGGTCTCACCGGATCTGCCACAGAACAGTGACAGGCTTGAACATGCCAGACTGAATGACCAAGGAAACACTCCACCCTCCTATTAAGAAACATTAAGGTCTGCTGCTGAGCAAAGTGGGAATTTATCTATAAAAATCCATCGATTATACAGTACATGAGGTGTAATACTCCAGTCATCCACTAGATGTTAAGGAAACTCAATGTCCCTTCAGGAACCCAAACAGATGACGCTTGGAACAATTTGCACCTCCTCTTTCTGTGCTAGCTGCATGTTACCATGTCTTTAGTTTTCAAGAGTCACTTTATTGAAGCCTGGCATGCCTCCCCATTGGCTGGAAGGAGGACAGCACAAATTACTCTACAGCTTTGTGTCAACGCATCATGTAACACTTTGTGTGATTTTTCAATCAATCAATCAATCAATCCCATTAAGCTATCTGGATGTTAGATGAATACCGAACTTCTTTGGAAGTCTAGAATGATAAATGACGGACCACCCACTGCACATGAGCCTGACTGGGATGGGACAATACCATGACAGAGAAAATTTACCAGGTAGGATATTGCCAACATGCTTTTCCATAGCTTTTAATTGGATTTTTATTAATGTCTCAGTGGTTAACTATGTAGTTTAACATAAGCAGAGCTGTCAGTGCTACCCATTCTGATTGTAGTCCTTGTAACACTTGCAGCCTCATACCAAGAGCATGTAGTGGCCAATATTCAAAGGTTTTATGCACACAACTTTAGGAGTTAGGTTCCTAAATTAACCTCTGAAAATATACTAGAGCTGTTCCTAAATTTATGCTCACAATTTCATTTAAGTCTGTCAGAGGTGGCGTTAGAACAGGGGAAAAAAGGTTGGAAGCTTAGCACCAATTTTCAGCACTAGGCTAATAACTATAGTATAGACGAACAGAAGGGCTAAATTTAAGAACACAACTGTTAGACTTCTAAATTCACAAGAACTGTTTTTAGCAGAAAGCTTAAGCTTCCATGTCTGAATGAAAACGGGATATGTTTATGCACGTCACTTAGAAGCCCAGATAAAAATATATATATATTAGGCCCATGATTTACAGACTAACAAATACTTCACTGATAGGGCACAAGCATTTGCCAAATGGATTAGTTTCTTTCATCTGTTAGATAAAATAAGAGTCAGAATTCATGTCCAATGCACAGACATGGAAGAAATATCCTATGGCTCATCTCTTCCACCTTGAAATGAAAACTACTAGGTCAGAGCAGAAAAATAATATTAGGTAACTAAGGTAACCTGTAGCTTATAAAGATCAGAGAAACTGGAGTACAAATACCCACATTAGATCTCTCCCTACTGTCCCAGTAAATTTTCAAATATTTGTAATGCTATCTTTTTTCACACAGCAAGTAATCTCTCTGTTGTCCTCAGAAAAGCTTCTGTATCTTAACTTCAGTGTCTCTGTTCTGTAGTATCTTCAGATACCATCCCCAACCCAATGAGAATCAAGTACTTACATTCCCACAGGCAGATTTGGTCCCCAAGCTTTGTTGTGGAGCAGTGTGTTTCTCCTGTTCCAGTTCCTCGGCTAGGCCACAGGTACTGCACAAAAAACATGGAACTATCATCACAGATGGTCTCACCAAATGGGGTTTAACTTGCCTCTTAACCCTCCTCTTTAATGCAGCCATAGTTGTGTTCACATGCTTCTCTTATCCGCACCCATCACCACAGTAACAGCTAGAACCAAAAGAACCCTGCCACACTGTTCCCATCATTACTACCACCTCTTAGAGCCGATTCTTATATGGTTCTGAATATGGTGGCTAGAGTGGTGACAGAAAGTGGGAGGAGGGAGAACGCTAAGCCTCTTGCAGAAATTACATTGGCTTCCTATTAGGGGGTTCTGTTACTTTAGGCCGTTAGCGATGGTATTTCAAATTACGAGGGAGAGAAGACCAAAGTATCTGAGGGAAGCATTTGCAAATTTATAACCCTAGGAAGCCTTTACGTTCTGAAGGGAAGAACTCTTGGTTGTCCCTGATAAAGGTTGTGAGGTTGGAAAACTGGAGAAAGAGGGCTTTTAAGATTGCAGTTCAAGATATGGAATGATCTTTTAGTGATGCTCCGAACTGGATGTATCATTATCAATATTTAAGAAGAGACTGAATTTCCACTTGTTCCCTTAAATATGCCCTTGAAGGGGAGCAGGTGATGTTATTCACGTCAATCTCCATTGTATTTAGTTTCCCCTATTTTCGCCAAGTTATACTTCCTGTTAAATGTAACTGACCAGACATATGTAAACTGTCGGATGTTTTCTGTTCAATGTAAACCGCGCTGATGTCTAATAGTGCGGTATATAAGAATTGTTAATAAAAATAAATAAATAATAAATAAATCTAGTTTGAGGGACAAATAGAATTTTAGGTAGGGTATAGGCAGGGATTAAGGTGACATTTTGCTCACTGAATAATATCCTTTCCTCGAATCCTGCTAGACCAGTCCAGACAAGTGGGTGTGTTTCCCTATCAGCAGATGTGTGGAGACAGAGCCAATTAAATGTTCAGGTTTCAATAACATAACTCCCATGCTTCTATCAGCCTGAGCCACTAAGGGCAATTCAGTATTCGTACCAAATCATATGGTGGTGTTGTTAAGTGCCGTCGAGTCGGAGTCGGCTCATGGTGACCCTCTGGCTAGCTATCCTAAATTGTGTTTGGTCTTGAGTCAGGCAGCTCATTGTTGACAGACTGGTACCCGTAGCGCATATGGTAAGGCATGGCAAAACTCACACAACCTCAATAAGGGTAACATTTAACCAAAACAGCAGAAAGATGACATTTTACTTACCAGTTAATTTCCTTTCCTTGAGTCCAGTTAGACCAGTCCAGACAAGTGGGTTGTGTTCCTCTACCAGCAGATTGGTGGAGATAAAGAACCAATGAAAAGACCAGGTTTCAACGACATCACTCTCATGTCTCTATTCGCCTCAGCCATTAGAGGTCCTTTCAGTATTCATCCCAAAGCATATGGGAGAAACATGGCAAACCTCACACAAACTCAATTGTGGGCAACAATGAGTGAAAAACAGTACAGAACTATGTCAAGGAAAGCTTAAACATAAAAGGCTGTCAGAAGACGAACCTGCAGAGCCAAGTATAAAATTCATAGTGGACCCGAGGGTATCGCAGCAGCAGATCAGAGCAATACAGTTCCAGGGGCAGGCCCTGGACTGGTCTAGCAGGACTCAAGGAAAACACATTAACTGGTAAGTAAAAAAATCACCTTCCATATCATCCTGCTAGATCGGTCCAGACAAATGGAATGTACCAAAGCTACAACTCCACTGGACGAGAAGCAGACAGCAGACAAAACCCTTGAGTCAAGGCCGTGCCCACTCTTGCATGGACATCCAGGCGGTAATGCTTGACAAAAGTGGAAAGTGATGCCCATGTTGCTGCCTGACAAATGTCTGTAGGGGCTACATAACTCTGCTCCGCCCACAAGGATGCCTGCGTTCGGATAGAATAAGCACGCAAACCCTCTGGAACTGGCCAGTTCTGTAATAGATACGCCGAGGCAATGGCCTCCTTAAGCCAGAGCCCCAAAGTCAACTTAGCCACTGCATCACCCTTGCGCAAGCCAGCACAAAAAAATGGTCTGACGAAAGGAATTTGTAACCTTCAAGTACCGGAAAAACACCCTCTAGACATCCATAAGACAAAGATCCTTATCTTTTTCTCGACACTGCTCCTTGGAAAGAGGAAGGCAGACAAACCACTTTGTTCACATGAAAGGGAGATATCACCTTAGTAAAAAAGGAAGGCACATGCCAAATAAAGAAGGCCTCCTCTGAAAAGAACAGATATGGATCGCAGCAAGAAAGAACCTGAAGCTTGGAAATACCTTTTGCTGAACAAATCATGACCAAGAAAACAATCTTGAGAGTCAAATCCTTCAGAATAGCATGCTTCAAAGGCTCAAAGAAATCTGACATCAGGCCTTGAGCACTAGACAGAGATCCTAGGAAGGGACAATTGATTGGAGAGGGGGACACAGATGCCGAAACCCTTGAAGAAAAAAGCAAAACATCCGGGTGAAAGGCTAAAGACTTTCCAGCTACTGGACCCCTGAAACAGAACAAAGCTGCCACCTGGACCAAAAAAACGTTTTTCGATATGAACAAGCTCTGGAAGGGCGGGTGTTGGAATTAATCACGATTCTGTATTTCCTCACTGGAACAGCAAAGAACAGAATTCCAGACAAGAGGTCAGGGATGGGGGAGGGGAGTCAGGAGGGAGTGGACACACAACAGATCAGATTACAGAAAGTTCCAATATCAAGAGTAGACACTGGACTTATAAACATCTCTAAATATCCTTCGATGGAGACAGAATTTGGTGCTAAGTAAGGGTCTTTCATTTGTGCCTACAAAGCTATATGATCCCTTCGAGGTGCAAATTGACCTATGCAAATTGACCTATACAGTTTTTTTTTTTACAAAATTACGGCTAAAACATTTCTTTTCAGAAGTTGAGAACACAGGCACAGATGATTCCATAGTACGGAAAAAGTCCACGTGGAACCCTCCCCCCAAGACCGATCCTCTAATTGAATCATTTAAGAAAGTAGTCACAAAAAGGGTCATGGCCTTAGACGCTCCTACAATAAGCTTTCGCATGTGGAAAAAAGTGATTCGGTCACTCCAAAGTAATTCACAAATTATAATAAAGCCTGCTGCTAAGGGGGGAGCGCTTGTGGTAATGGGTACTTCATTTTATATAGGTGAAATCAATAGACAGTTACAGGACTGTATGTTCTATGAATGCCTCCAAGGGGACCCAACAGATAGTTTGAAGAAGAGAGTTGATAATTTGGTCACAACTGGATTCAATATTGGTTACATTACACAATGAAAGAAAGAATTCCTCACTGTAGGCCATTCAGTCATTCCAACAATATATGTCCTTCCCAAAATTCACAAATCCCTTTCATCACCACCAGGACGCCCCATCATCAAAAGTACAAAATAAAAACTTGGCATGATACTAATAAGCTATATGGAGGACCCTAGGAACAACAAGACTCAATTAGAACTGCAAATGCTACAAATGAGTAGTAAGAGGAGAGAGAAGTCAATAGTGAAACTCACTGTTTACGATAAGGAAGTGTAAACCGAAAAACAAAAGGGAAAGGGATAACAATAAAGCACAGTTACTTACCTGTAACAGGTGATCTCTGGGAACAGCAGGAATAAGTCTTCACATATCGGTACGTCGGTACCGACAGAGTCTGCGTGGGAATGCTCCCCAGCGTCCAATTAGAACGCTTTTGGGAGCATCCCACCACGCCTGCGTGCTGCCTTCCCACTTTTCCCAACTGCCTCTCCTCAGTTGTTTTAAAGCTGAGACAAAGAGAGAGAGAGAGAGAGGGGAAAGATAGAGATAGAGAGATACAACTCCTAGGGGAGGTGGGTGGGTTGTGAAGACTTATTCCTGCTGTTCCTAGAGATCACCTATTACAGGTAAGTAACTGTGCTATCTCCAGGAACAAGCAGGAATGAGTCTTCACATATGGGGACTCCCAAGCTAAGATGCCTGGAGTCGTCCCAGCATGTTGCGAATCTGAGAGAGCCATGCTACTCGACAGAACCTCAGGCATCCTGGGGATGGAGGGTAGGAGTTGAACTAAAAAAGATGTGCTGTGGAACAGCTGGACCAAACAGGACGCCTAGATAGGAGTCCCTGTGCAGGTGATATCTAGTAGTAAATATTGAACTGCAATATACCAATATGGACCTCACCTGGTGGTATTGTAAAAGGTTTATGGAGGTTCATATGGATCAGCTAATATGAACCAGCAGAATATCCTCAAGGAGTACCTCAATGTAAGCAGAGGTAAATAAACTGTGCAAAAGACATGTTGAGGTCTGAACCTTTAGGGCGAGAAAAAAATCCCAGCAGAAACTGGGGTAGTTCAATGAGGCAGAACTTTTGCGGGAAACGCAAAAGTCCCTATTAGATAAGCCTGAAGCTCTTTTGACCTTAAAAAAAACATAGTTCTTATAGGAGAAGAGGGGTATTGAAGACCCCTATATCCGATGACAAAGGACAGAGGTATGAGGCATTGTAGCCTCCTAATTTCTGAAGATTCAGAATGTCCTTCCTAGTAGATGTCACTTAGGAAAAAAGAAGCAGCATTGATAGGGATAGCGACTATCTGTCGGATCCATCTCTCTATCTATCTATCTCACTGACAAGGAGAAGACTAGATTCCTTTAAGAATTCTAGCCCTTGAATAACCAGGAATGGAGGCCTACGTGAAAAAAGTGCAGAGGATGTTTTTAATCCGCAGGCAGCAAGTCTGGATCCTTCTATAACTCCAGTATGGCAGCTGGAGAAGATGACGCAATGAAATAAGATACTCATTTTGCCCTCATAGAATGGAAAATATGGTATCATGCATTCTTGCGCTCAAAATGCATTTCCCCATGAAGAATTGAGGGTGGAAGGAAAATAGGAGACAAGGACTGGCTGTTATGAAAAGAAAACCATCCCTGGTGAAGGGGTCCACTGGAGATGTGAACCAACCCAGGGAATTGAGTAATTCTTTAAGTCTTCACGTAATTAAAGGCCTGTGTCCTTTATTCTAGAAGGAGACTTTAATGGAATGGTAAGGGTAGGGAAGAAACCAGTAGTCATAACTAGGTAAAGCCCTTCCTAACCATCTGGAATTATTTGCTCTCTAGCAAGGGCCCATAGTGCAGAGCTGCTCTGTAGAGATGCAGAGAGCATGTTGCAGGTTGGTTAGAAGAAAAACTGGCTGTTTAAGTGCCAGTATGTAACCTGAACTATTCCGCCAAGCCTAAGGATTGGAGAAGGCTAAGGATAGAAGGTACGCTGATGTGCCTGCAACAATAAGGCCAGAAAAAATTCTTAACCTGTTTGGGACTTAGTACTAAGGCCAAAAAGGATTGATATTGGAGATCAAACCCTGGTTGCTTGGTCAGCAAGTCAGTGGTCTAACCACTAGGAGCCCCTGCACTTCTAGTTATTGTTAGGGCAGCGGAAGAAATTTTAGGTCCCAAGATTGGAAAAAGGACCTACAGACATAAGTAGGAGTGGTAAGACTCCCTCATTGTCTGAGAAGCTGCCACAAAACAAGATTGCAAGGGGGAGACAACTCTGAAATGAAAAAAACCCTTACTGGAATAGGTAGAAAACTCAGGGGCTTAGGGATAAGCCCTCCAGTTAAGTGGTATCACTCTTACAGACCAAAATGTCTTAGTAAGAGGGACAGAGTTGAAAAAAGACTTACGATGGAGTAAATTGCCCATGTTCCCTGTAAGTGTTAATGTATGTGTCTCATATCCCCATGTGTTAAATGTATCCCCCAATTGTGTTGTGACCGCTTTGATTGAAGGATAAGGCGGTATACAAAACTGTCTAAATAAATAAATAAATCTCTGAAAAAGTAATATGAGACATGCTGATACAGGAGAAACTGTCAAAGGTAAAGGCATATGCAACCTTATTGATAGTTGGTACTCCTCTGTCTACTTAGGAGGAAAAGGAGTAACTTTACCACCTGTAAAGCATAATCGTCCTAAGAAGCTCTATTAGCTACAAGGAAGGAGGTCTCTTTAAAAGAGATACATGTGTAAAATTTAGGATGGAACCGGTGTAGATGCTTGCAATGAGAAGCAGCAGACTACAGGTTCTAAACCTCAAAACAAGAAAGAAGGATTCAGTGAAAAATCTATCAGCAACCCTGCGACTGCTGGGTTTGCTGAAGCGGTTGAGGTTGTGGTTTCTTTGGCCTGGTTTGATGTTTCCTTTGTTTGGAAACAGCTGTATAATGGGTAGAGAATGAATAAAACTTTTTCCCCTTGGGGAAATAAAGTTTGGTAGGAGATTTCCTACCACCTGGGATAGAGGAAGGTGTTGACAATCCTCTGAAAGCAATAGTGTCAGTGGTTAACTGAGCAGCTTGGCATAAAGTCTCTTTGTTAAAAAGATTCTCTCCAGTACAAGGAGTATTTCCCAGCCTCTCTTGTACCCATTTGTCCAAGTCCGAAGCTTGGAGCCAGGCCATGCGTCGTGCCCCTATGGCTATAGCAGAGGTTTTGCTAACAGACTCAAAACAGTCCAGGGTAGCACGAGTAAGGAACCTAGAGATATTTTGAACATGACTAACCAGTAAAGAGTAGTCTGCTCTTTTGAGATCTTGAAGAAAAGGGGTCAAAAACAAACTGTTGGTGACCTCTTCAAGAGATAATCCCATATAGAAAATATATGAGAGAATTCTTGTTGAAAACATGGATGCCTGGAAGCTTTTACGCCCAAAGGCATCTAAAGTTCTAGACTCACGACCTGGCGGATAAGAAGAGTGCCTTTTAGCACTCTTAACTCACCTCATTGCTGATTCCACAACAATAGAATGATGAGGAAGTTGAGTCTTTTGAAAACCTGGAGAAGGGGGCACCTTGTACAGAGAGTCAGTGGCCCTTGAAGGTGGGGATACCTTTAAGGGAGTTTCCCACATTCTAAATAAGAGATCCTGTAAGGTTTGATTCAAAGGAAGCATGATGACCTCCTTTGGATTCTCAGGGATATGCAGAAGTTCTGAATCCCCTGGTGCAGGATCTTGATCAGGTATAGAAATGGCAAGTAACCTTGCCATATCAAGCAGGAATGCTTGAAAAGAAATTTCCCCAGAGGGGGATTCTCCATCATGAGGAGTAAAGGTTAGATCTGTTGAAGATCTAGTCTTGGCACTAATGGATTGATCCTGATCCATTGGAGTACAAGACCCGAAAGGGTGGAGCATCGGATTGTACTGAAAGGATAGTTGGTACCGCTCGAGGCCGGTGCTGCGACAAATCGGTAGAATACTATCCATGCCAGAGATAGATTCCAAACTCGGTACCGAAGGAAGTGAGCTTGTGGAAGTAAGCATGGAAGGCACCGATACCGATGCAAACGTAGAAACCGGTACCGGCAGTGGTATCGCAGCCGGTACCGATACCGGAAGATCAGTCTGAGGTGACTAGCGGTACCGAAGGTACCGAGAGCACCAGACCTTGATCCCCGGGACAATGTCTTCAGCACCGTCCGAGGTCGTTACCGAGACGAGTCGGTACCCAATCATCCAGGCTAGAGATTGATTCCAGACTCGGCATCGAAAGTAGAGAGTCTATCGAAGCACACCTGGAGGGTACCGACGTGGATACCAGAACCAGTACCGGGATCGATACCGATGCTGGAAGATCGGTCTGTAGCGACTAACGGCACCGAAGATACCGAGAGTGCTAGACTGCGATCATCGGTGTGGAATGTTTCATCCAACATCACTGCCGATGCCGGGGTACCAGCACCACTCAAAGCGGATACCACCACCGAGCATGGCTCAGGTATGTTCGTAGAGGTAAAAACCCCGGGAACAACCTGAAACCCCGTTAATGCTTTGGAGGCTGAAGACTCCCGCCAGGGTTTTAAAGCCAATTTGTCCTCGGGGCAAGGCCAGAGGCATCTCGATGCTGAACATGAGATCTATCACCCGAGGACTGGCTAGTCTTTAGACTTTTGTTTGGTTACCTGATCCTGTGAAAAAGAAGTTGTAGCTGGTACCCTCAGACCTGATGGGAACCGCGTATCGAGTTGAGCTCGATGCTGAAGACGTCTTCTGGAAATACTACTGCAGGAGGGACACTCCAGCGGATAGTGGTCAGAACCCAAACATGGCAGGCACCAGTTATGGGTGTCTAAAACTAATTTGGTACCGCCACAGTTGAAACATGTTTTAGGGATAGTGGCTGGCATTTCCATGAAGGAAAGTGGAGAGGCCTAGCAGGCCGAAAAAAACGTCAGGCACTAAACAGGGAAAAAGTTCCCTACAAGGAAAAAAAAAATTTGTAGGAGAAAGAAAAAAACACCGGCGGTACTGGTGCATCGAGGGAAGGCAGACGCGACCACAAGAAATAACAAAAATAAAGGAAGAATTTTCTGCGGTGACAGGAGTACGTCCTGCCGGCTTTGCGGAAAAACGAAAACTGAGGAGAGGCAGCTGAGAAAGGCGGGAAGGCAGCACACGGGCCTGGTGGGATGCTCCCAAAAGCGTTCTAATTGGATGCTGGGGAGCGTTCCGCGCAGACTCTGTCGATACCGACGTACCCATATGTGAAGACTCATTCCTGCTTGTTCCTGGAGATAATGCCTTACATGCACAGGTGATCCCAGATAGTAGAACCACCAACTCGGGTGAACCCTTAAAAGAAACTGCTTAAAGATAACAAAAAGTCAGCTTGAGAATTAGAGCCAAAATAATCAAAAGCATATCTTGGCTGCAGGATACTCATAAAAAAATCTGATTAGACATGGCACGAAAATCACGTGATTCAAGATATAGTTCATATAGTGAAGCACGCCACTTGACTATAGTAAAAGCAATATCATATTAAACATAACCAAACTTGTAGCCGATCATTGCGTGACACGAAAAAAAATGTCTGTTTGGTAATACCAAGACTACCCTACTGGGATTAGGGACTTCCACATTCCCTGTCAACACAAACTAACTCAGACGTTGTCAAGATTTAATCAAAAAAATGAACCAATTCAGATACAGTCAAAGAATTCATAAAGAAAAATACTTTTGAACTTGCCTTGAGTATACGAAGAGTGGCTCCACTTCTTTTCAGCGCTACTATGAAGATACCACAGTTTAAAGATCCTCTTGGTGCCAAAACCAGTAGGTATTAACAACCAAACTGTTGTTCAGGAGGAACGTGAAGAAATAATTTATGTACTATAATCATGAACAAAACAATTAAGGGGAATCCAGAATAAATAGACCAAAGTATGGCAAATAAAAAGTGAGTACTAGTGCCAATCATTTTTGGTTTCTCTTTTACTCAGCTTATTGCTAAATTTTATATATCTATTGTTAACTGTGCAATATTGTGCACTGCTTTACTGATTTGGCCCATTTGTATCTCCCTTAATGCAATGGTTCCGGGCTTAATGTTGGTTTCCCTTATGGTCTTGAACAAAGTGCTCTTTTTCTTGAGGACTAGCAAATTTATTTATTTATTTAACAGTTTTTCTAACACGCCTTTGTCCAAGGCAGTTTACACTGAAAAACATAACAATCTCAATAGATTTGTTTTACAATAAACAGGGAGAATTAGCTTGGAGATAAATATGGGGTTAACAAGGGAAGGAGAATAGGTAAATAGTTCAACAGAGAATCAATTATCGGGGGTGGATCAAGCATAGTTACTCACCTGTAATAGAAGTTCTCCAGGAACAACAGGAATCAGTCCTCACATATGGGTGACGTCGGCGCCGAGAGAGCCCTCGTGCGGAGCAATTCCCCAGCTTTCAAAGAAAGCCTTTGGGATTGCCATGTGCATGCGCAGTTCCCTTCCCGCCCAAGGGTGCCATATTGCTCAGTCAGATGACATAGCTAAAAAGACGGAAAAATGAGAAAAATAAAAATAAGTGACTGCAACTCCAGGGGAGGAGGGAGGGTCGTGAGGACCGATTCCTGCTGTCCCTGGAGAACACCTGTTACAGGTGAGTAACTATGCTTTCTCCAGGAACAAGCAGGAAGTCAGCTGTGAAAGGACTTTCTCCGAGAATGCAACCTCCACGGTAGCCTGACACCAAAGGGCTGGAGGGTAGGAGTTGCCTAAACCTCGAATAGGTTATGGAGTACCGCCTGGCCGAAAACACTGTCCCGCTGGGACTCTCTCTCCAGGTAGTAATGGGCTGCAAAAGTCTGGCTTGAAGACCAAATTGCGGCCCGGCAGATGTCTGCCAATGGTTCAGAGCGGTGGTTAGCCACTGACGCAGCCTTAGCCCTAACATGGTGGGCCGTGACGCGACCCTGCAGCTGGAGGTCAGCTGCCCTGTACGCCCAGGCGATGCAGTCTGCCACCCAGGTGGATAACGTATGCTTGGTGACAGGAAGAGCTGAGAAGCTCTCCGATGTCCCCGCGTACGTTCCAAGTAGAAAGCAAGTGCCCACTTACAATCCAGGTTATGCAGGACCGCCTCTGCCCGGCTTGCATGCGGCCTGGGAAAGAAAGTTGGAAGAACCACCTCTTGATTGAGGTGGAAAGAAGAGATCACTTTTGGAAGGAACCTGGGGTGAGTGCGAAGGACCACCCTATTTCTGTAAAACAGTGTGTACGGTCTATCAGATACCAGAGCTTGCAGTTCACTCACACGTCTAGCAGATGTGAGTGCCACCAGGAAGAGGACCTTTCAGGAAAGGAAGCGCAGATGGCAAGTGGACATCGGCTCAAAAGGTGGGCGAGTAAGCTGCTGCAAGACCACATTCAAGTCCCACTCAGTCGCCGGAGGGCAAACAGGGGTCTTCAGTAGGAGTAGACCTCTGAGGAATCTGGACACCAAGGAGTGAGCAGAAAGAGGTTGACCTTCCACCTGAGAGTGGTTCGCTGATAAAGCACTCAGGTGAACCCTGACAGAGTTAGACTTGAGGCCTATTTCGGAGAGGTGAAGCAAGTACTGCAACACCACTGGCACTAGGCAAGAGAAAGGATTTTCATTGCGCCGTTTACACCACACCTCAAACCTGCGCCACTTGAAGGTGTAGGACTTCCTAGTGGATTGCCTCCTGGAGGCCAGCAACACTTCTTCTACCTCCTTAGGTAGGAGTAGAGGAGCCAGCACTACCCTTTCAGCAGCCATGCCATCAGGTTGAGGGACCTGAGGTTGGGATATAAGATAGAGCCCTGTTCCTGGGACAGGAGGTCGGGCTGCATCCCCAGAGGAAGTGGGGTTTCCACTGTCAGCTGGAGGAGAAGCGGAAACCAAGGTTGTCTTGGCCCTCTGGGGGCTATCAGGATGACCGAGGCCTTGTCGAAGGATTTTGAATAGAGTTCGAGCCACCAGAGGCATGGGAGGAAACGCATACAGGAGGCCCACTGACCAAGAGATTAGAAAAGCATCTGTAGCCATCCTTTGGGAGTGTGGCTGTCTGGAGCAAAAGTTGGGCAACTGATGATTCTGTGGACTGGCAAAGAGATCCATGGTCGGATGCCCCCAGCAATGGAAGATCTGCTGGGTTACTTCCCGATTCAGTTGCCTCTCGTGAGGTTGGAGAATTCTGCTTAGCTTGTCTGCTAGACAGTTCTCCTGACCTGGCAGGTAAACTGCTTTGAGAGACATACCCTGTCGGATTGCAAAGGAACAGCAGTCCAGTGTCTCTTGACAGAGGATGCAGGACCCCGTCCCACCCTGCTTGTTCATGTAGAACATAGCCACCTTGTTGTCTGTTTATACTAAGACAGACTGGTGTAAGAGAACATGAGAGAAGGTTTGAAGAGCTAGGCCCGCCCGGAGTTCTAAGAGGTTGATTTGTTGCATCTTCTCTTGAGGAGATCACAACCCTTGAGTGCATAAGTCCTGGCAATGGGCTCCCGAGCCCAGCAGAGATGCATCTGTCGTCAGCACTCTTGTGTACGAGAGAGGCTGGAAAGACACTCCCTCGAGCAGACTGGATGGCTGAAGCCACCAGGTCAACGACCTCAGTAGTCATTCGGACACCCTGATCCTGTCTTGGAGCCTCCCTGTGGCTTGTGTCCACTGATCTCTCAGGCACCACTGAGCTGTCCTCATGTGGAGACGGGTGTTTAGGGTCACCTGAACCGTGGAGGCATAGAAAGTGCCTTGCTGATATTTGAGACTTGTGGCTGATTTGGAGTACTAACTCCAGAAGCCTCTGTGCTCTGCCCTTTAGCAGGTAAGCCTTTGCTTGAAGGGTGTCTAGCCTTGCTCTAAGTTTTGAGTGGGGAGCAAAGTGGACTTTGCTTGATTTATTACAAAGTCTAGATGCTGCAGTATGTTGATAGTGTGAGCTGTGGCCTGTTGAGCTTCTTGAGGTGACTGGGCCCTGATGAGCCAGTCGTCCAGGTACGGGAAGACAAATTCCCTGGTTCCTGAGGAAGGCCGCCACTAATGCCAAACATTTGGTAAACACTCTGGGGGCAGAGGCTAGGCCGAATGGAAGTACTCTGTACTGAAAATGGTTTCCTTCCACAACAAATCTGAGATATTGTCTGTGGTCTGGATGTATGAGGATGTGCGTATAAGCATCCTACAGATATAAGGAGCATAGCCAGTTTCCCTGGTGGAGGTAAGGCAGCAGTATTCCAAGGGAAAGCATCTTGAACTTTTCCTTCACCAGGAACTTGTTGAGATTCTGCAAGTCGAGGATGGGCTGAAGGCCTCCAGTTCTCTTTGGTATGAGGAAATACTTGGAGTAGAAGCCTTGCCCTTGCAGGTGGTGGAGCATCGATTCCACCGCCTGATCCTTTATGAGACATGCAAACTCCTGCAAGAGGAGGTTCCTGTGCAGAGGGGGCCTGAGAGGCTCTTCTGGAAAGAAGGAGGGTGGTACCTGGCTGAAATGGAGCAAATAGCCTTTCTGAACTATTTGCAGGACCCAGGTATCCGTTGTGAAAGCTGACCATCTGTGGGCATACAGGGTCAGCCTTCCTCCTATGCATGGCCAAACCACTGGCGGGAGAGGAGCTATGCAGTGAGAGTCAAAAAACCCCTCCCGGCTGGGTAGAAGCTGGAGCTGGAGGTTGGGGGCCTTCTGCTTGCGCAGGCATGCCCTTGTCCCCTGGCCTGCTGCCCCTGCTGGGGAGCCGGGGTGGCCTGATAGGTGGGGTAGTTGCAGTAAGCAGTACCCCTCCTCTGGAAAAAGGCCTTTTTGCCCGAGCCCTTCTTCTTGTGAGAAGGGGCAGAGGTCTTCTTCGAGAGCCTTGTCCGGGTCAAGGACTCGGACTCGATCTCTGCAGCCTTTTCAGTCATGGGTTTGCTGAATAGGTTGATACCGCGGCATGGGACATCGACCAACTTGTCCTGAACCCATGACTCCAGATCCGATGACATTAGCCAGGCCTGACGGCGTGCACCGATGCTGGCCGCGGCTACTCGGGCCGAAGCCTCGAAGCCATCGTAGGCTGCTCGAGACAAACTGAACACTCCCAAATCCCTGTTGACAAGGCCTTGAAGTGCTGCAAGGGTTCCTCAGAGAGGCCAGCTGAGAACCCGGCAATCTCCTTTGCCAGGTCCCGCAAATACATGCCCATGTACAGCTGGTAGGTTTGGACACGGCATGAGAGCACAGAGCCCTGGAAGCATTTTCTGCCAAGGGCGTCCAGGTTCTGGGCCTCCCTGCCGGAAGGCACCAAGGAATGCATTTTTTGGCTCTTGAGCTGTTGCATGGCCGATTCCACAACCATGGAGTTGTGCGGCAGCTGCGCTTTCTGGAACCCAGGGCTTTTACAGACTCGATATATGCAATCGACCCATTTGCCGAGAATCGGCATCGAGGCCGGGGACACCCACATGCGGAGCATCAGCCGTTCCAGCAATCGGAGGAACTGGAACAGTAAGGGCTTCCCTCGGGGTAAAAATCATACTGGAGGGCCTCGAGCTCTTCGGCTCCTCCTCTGACTCAGCTGGGAATGCCAAAGCCTTGGCCATGTCCCTGACAAAGTCCAAGAAGCTGGTATCCTCCAGAGGGGACCATCTCTGAGGTTCCGCGCCCGGTGAGTCCGATGGGATACACCGGATTCGGTTGGTGTTCTGGAGACTCTTCATCCTCAGTCTCCCATGCCGAATCCTCCGAGGAGGAATCAAGTGGCTCCGGCCGTAAGGGCTTCAGACTCGACCGCTCCGATGCTGAGGGCACCGGTGTCGACAACCTCGGTCCCGAACGGGAGGTCGAGGGAGACCTTGGCCGAGGATCGACTCGAGATCTTATTGACTCGAGGATCGGCTCGGCCTCTGGGGTCAACTTAGATGTCGAAGTCTCAGTGGTCAGGGCGGATGGACCAGTGAGACCGGCTATCAGCGCCTGCTGCTGCTCCATGAAGACAGCCATGCTGCTCTCCAGGGCCGCCAACCTGAGACCAAGCTCAGAAGGCTTTGCAGCATCCGGCTCAGGTCCCGACGCCGGTTCTCCCGGAGGAGAGTCCACGAGGGCAACAGAAATTACCTTACTCGGTGTTTCCGTCTCCGTGCGAGGTAGCTTGGCCGGCCTCTCCGACTCCGAGGGCCTGGGACGGCGGTCAGGGCTCCACAATCTGGAACCCGAGGGCCCAGGCCGATTCAGAGGCCTCCAATGCCACCGCCTTCACGAGCTTCTTCTTCCTCCAGTGTTCCTGGGAGGGAGACCCCCGCTCAGAAGACCCACGACGATGCTCGGGGTCAGACTCCCGAGAAGTCAAGGCTTCTGACGAGGTCCGGGCTCGGACAGATGTGGACTCCGAGAAAGGTCTTTCACCTTGGTGCTGCCGACTCCTAAGTGCCTTAGAAGACATTTTGCCACACGGCCCACAGACCACCAGGTCATGGTTGGGTCCGAGGCATCGGAGGCAGCAGTCGTGTGCGTCGGTGAGGAACATTGGTTTTTTACACCGATCACACTTTTTGAACCCGCTGGCAGCCATCCGGGGAAAAAGGGCCCCTGCAAGGCCAAACGACCGTGCTGCTAATGAAAAATAAAAAGAGCGCAAACGCTAGTCTCAAAGGACAAAAAACGAAAAATAAAAATTTAACTGGGCTCGATACCGGTGTACTGAGCCGAGGGTAGAGATAAATAGCCAATTTTCCCAATGGAGAAAAGGTGAATAGTGGAGTACCCTAGGGGTCTGTGCTGGGTCTGCTGCTTTCTGACATATTCCTAAAATGACCTGGAAATGGGAATAATGAGTGAGGTGATCAAATTTGCAGATGACACAAAATGATTCAAAGTTGTTAAAACGCAAGAAGATTATGAAAAATTGCAAAAGGACCTTGATAAATTCGAAGACTGGACCTCCAAATGGTAAATAAAATTTAATGTGGACAAGTGC